>JAEQBH010004559.1:0-175805 GCA_016808115.1 Tetrastigma voinierianum
CGAGGGTATTCGATACTAAAATATTATAATAACCACCAAGAACAACATCAACCAAATAATGAAGTCCAAATCTAGGAAATTTAATTTATGCAGAAGATCAGCAATCAACAAACATATCCATTCCAGCCGAAGTTGAAGCCAAAAATCGAATCATAATCATATCGGAGTATTGATCAAGCTAATCTCCTACTGTAATCATGAATCAAAAGAAACGAACTTAAATCGGTTTGCACTTCACTAATTCCAAGCACACTGAAAAGAGATTAAACTATTCGATCCAAATTTTAAAATTCAAAACAGACATCGGGTTCAAGAGGTTGCTTTCTCCCGAAGGTGGACGCCTATTTATACGCGCAACGAGCCCACCAAAGGCTCATGATTTTCCGACCGTCAAATACCATTCAGCTACACTATGATTATCACAACGAGCCCAATCAGATTGTCCATTGACTTCACCAGTTTGCTGTGTTTATTCTTCGCTTGCCTTGTTTTACACATGGAGCCACACTGGCGTCTTCTCTGCTACAACACTCTTCTTTTGCAACTCTTCGAGTTGGCTGGTCAAACGCCGGTCACTAATTTGTCGCTCTATCCTAATTACAGAAACTAAGTTTTCACCAAACAATGGCCTCTGCCTCAGAGCTTCCTTCCTTTCGAATCCTAGTCACGACATGAATTTCTTTGTCACGACTAACATTTGGCTTCACCTCTTTTGTTTCTTCAGTGCTTAACTCAAATCCTCATGTCTTCTTACTTTATCTTTTCTGAGAATCATCATTTTCGCCATACTTAATTACTCTGTCGCAACAAGTCTGGCTTACTAAGTAGGTCTCGACTCTCAATAAGAATTACGCTTTCTTATCTTTAAAGTATTTATGTCTAGCAACCTCGGCTGTCCTTCCCTTTACTCGAGTTATGTGTTGCACATAGTTTGTCGACACTATTTTTTATTGTCAACCAATTTGATTCATGGTTGCACTTCTCTTTATGTTGCATCGCCGTCAGCTTTCTTCGCTTTCTCATTCAGTCGCGACTAAAAATCGCTTAATCGTTGAATTTCTTTGTCGTGACATACAAAGTAGGTCGCTACTAGGCTAGCTATTTTCATGCACACACTAAACAGAATGTTCAACCATGTTTTACTTCACTTGCTGCACCGCTTCTCGCCATACGCTTGTTATTATCGCCTATTTGCTGTTCAGCATGTCGCCGTTACATCTCTTCACTCAATTTGGTCAGTTTTCAAAACATAGTAGCAAATATGATTTAATCAGCAAGATATTTACGTCAATTTCAAATTTTGTTTAATTTAATGATGATTTTATTTGTGGCTGGCGCCATAAACATCGAATTCTTTATCAAACATGGCTGGTTCATTAAGCAATCATTCCTTGTTGTGACATCGTTTTTCCATCGCGACAATAACTGGTTCCTTAGTGTTGTAACATACAGAATCGCGTGCAGCCACAGATCCTTCTCGGTTTTTCTAAGATCCTGTCTCTCATCAGCAATGATTCTTCCTCTGGTCTAGTATTACTCTGCTTCAAGCTCCATTCTCCACAGGAACTGTTTTAGCACCTTCACTGTTTTCTCACTACGACATAAACAAGCAGAACACAATTTAGGTCTTTCTATCTCAGATTTGTATAACATCATCACTCAGTCATGACTTAAAAACCGCCGATTTATTAATCCCTCACATGACATCAAAGTCCGGCCAGAACCAGCTTCGCTGGTCATATTCTTTCCAGTCTTGTTGGGTCACAATTTCATAAAACCAAAACATAATTTGCAATTTTCCGCCATTTTTGCATAAAACAAGCAACACATCAGAATAATGAAATGTGAAACTGATTAAATAACAGTTTTTCTAATCACTGCTCCTAACTAAAATTTTACTGTCTCACAAACAGAAGATTTATCATCCTCAAACACTGGAATCTTTACTTTAATATATTTATGTCTGATACCATAATCTTTCTGATTCACTTAACTCACCTGAAATACACAAATATTACTGCAAATTTCGCTTAATTCAAGGCAAGTTTTTCTCAATCTCTATCACAAATGAGTATTACGAATCTATATTGTAAACAACAACAACTAATCCTATCATGAGTAAGTATTCCTCCTTTTCTCCTTGGTAAATTAGTTAATCTTCCGAGATTCTCCTTGTAAATTAGTCAAAAGTCCCATATGCTTGTTTTTCATATTTATCTCCACTAATGTAAAGTAAATTCAACCTTCAAGATCAATGAGGTCTTTGGCTTGTAATGTTAGACTTGGGTAATGCAGGTAGATATCAAAATTTTAGGCTGTAAATTACCCGCATTCCACTCTCTTTAATTTTGCATAATTGCCTTTCTTTCATCCTTTCCTTCCCACTCCATGTAAACTTTAATAATTCCCCCAAACTTGGTTTTTTGTGCATCTTCTTAATATTGTGGTCTCTTTTGAATGCCACTTTCAAACTTATCATCCAGCCTTAACCGAAAACTCTGCTCTCTTTACTATTAAAGATTTGTGTGAATAGTGCAATGTTTTGTCTTTTTAGGCTTTCTATCACTTTTAGATAACTTTGGGTTAGCAACTCCCATACCAATTGGCATTAAGGTACTAGGTGTTGAAACACCCCTACGAACTTAATTGTTCAAGAGAGATAAGCCACAAGACAAAACTTATTCCCTTTTGACTTCTTTTCTGCATCTCTAGTCTTTCAATTGGTCTTGTTTTATCCATCCTTGCAATCCAAAAGAAATATATTCCCCCAATCTTGTTCCCTTCTGCATATTACAGTTCTTGTCTTGAAAACCTGGTATTTAGGTTCTTGTCACAGATTAGCTTAAGGGAGTGGATTTAGTTTTGGAATCGTTATGATGAAGAAGTTAGGCATTTTGGCTCAAAGCATGGAACTAGAGTGTATGCATCTGCATATAATGAGGGTAGGCTTGAAAATGTTCAAACTTCCAAAGATGGCCTCTATCATTTCTTGTTAGTTATTTTTGCCTAGGATTTCGCCTCGACCAATAATCTAACCTTGTGATTCGTGCCATAGTAGGGTGATCCGGAATCAACAATATTTGTATCCTACTCTCTCCATCGTTTAGTCAAGCTATCAGCAGCAGATAGCCAGCTCTAGGGTCTAACTCAGTGGATGGGTTTTCATCTTACAAATGACTCGTATCATGATTCAAATGGTGAGGCTTTCATTTGATTTTTCGGATTTTGTCGGATTTGCATTAAAGTGGTTGGTGGTATCACTAAAAATTTAAGTGACGATTTAAAATAAGATGTAAAGAACACCTTGATTTTAGGTCACTAGTTTGATGTGATGGGGTTGTAGGGTGTCCTCGGGATTATTTCCTCTCGCATTATGGCAAATGACATATAGTCATTTCAAAACGGATCTTTGTTTTTTAACTAAATCTGTATAGTAACATTCCTATTTGAATCATAGCATTTCACCGAGCATTTAATGTTTTAACGGTTGAAAATAAAGCATTTAACCTACTTTGATGGCACAAGTAAATGACATCTAATGATGTATCTACCATTAAGAAATACCTTGAACCTAAAGCATGTCGACCAAAGAAATACATTAAATAGCATTTAAACCTAGTTTTGGAAAGTTTGAAACACAAATACGCGATGCACACTTCATGAACGAGAGGAACACTGCAAACCCCGACATCGACCAGCCCTATGACCCTCCTCTTCCAAGGTTTTAAGGAGGCTTAGCCAAACATCCTTTGAGTTGTCATCCCTCAAAGGGGTGTGTTTGGCACTAGAAAATGAGAGAAAGAGGAGAGAAGAAGAAAATGGGAGCAAGCAGGGGTTGAATGAAAAGCTGCGTGAATTGAATAATTGGGTTCTGAAATATTTCATAACATGGCTTATATAGCCTCCCAGACATGTGAAAGTACCAAACTAACCTAAATAATATGGTTACATTGAGGCGAAAAGAATTAAACAAAGCGAATTAGTTTGGATCCAAAAAACGGTGTAGAAGTTTTTGCTAATGCACGGTGAATTTGTTATCATAGCGAAATTTAGCTATCATGCGAAAATTAGGTAATAGCAGAAAGTGAAATTTCACTATGCACGATAATTTTAGCTATGATAGCGAATTTTTCGCTATGATAGAGAAAGAATTTGGCCCTCTTGAGTATTCGCTATGACTACGAAATTTTCGCTATGATTGCGAAAATTTCGCTATGCCATAGCGAAATTTCCAAGCCACAATGCTGCTTCCTGCATCCTCCAGCCTGCATTTCTCCTCTTCCAGCTTGATATTTCTTCATCCCAGGCTTGATGAAATCGCCGAGAATTCATATGAACTCAGCATAAATTAACCTGATTACGATGCCAAGCTTGAAATGTGATGGTGGAGAGGCTTCATAGAGCACACAAAACTACCAAAACAACCTCGAAACAAAATCGAGTAATCTTAATGGACACGCACATGTCGATCGACTTAAGTAATATGATTGAATGCATAAAAGCACTGAAACCTATCTTAAATAGGACTCAAATAGCACTTTTGGGTACTAATCACCCCAACCGACATTGCTAGTCCTTAGTAATGTTAAAAATAAAAGGGTATACGGTATGCTTTTCTTGAAAATTACATTAAAGGGTGTGTGTCTGGTGAGGCTTTACCTTCGGTATGAAAAATTTAGACTGCATTGCAAAGCCATCATGAGATAACAATTGCCCGAATAGGAACAGAAGTTTCGAGAGCGACATCAATTCCAAGGAAGTCGGCACGAACTTCCACGAAAATCTATGTATTTTAAGGTAACCGATTTGAACCCGATAAGTTCTTAATTATTCCCTCCCCCAAACCAGAGCTACTCTTTAGGACCTTAAATTGTTAACCTAAATAGATTGGAGGTTACACTCTTATTTCTTACTTCGATTGTATTATAGGGTGCAATGCTGAAAACTCGGCTTCCGCGAGTCAGGTGTAGCAAGGGTCCGCAAATGACTCCGACGATCAAGGTTTGGGGCATCGAAGTCAAAGGATCTGTAGACCACTAACTCCCGGGCTTCTGGGACTTGAATGATTTCGAAATTCGGCTCCCTCTGACTTCGCAAAACCCTACCATCCACCCGTGTAGTGAACACTTACAAAGTCGGTGACTCCCAAGCGGTGAGTTTAGGAACTGCAGGGCTTTAAAGGCTTCGTCATATACCCTTTGGACGTGTTAGGTTTAAGAGCATAGTGTCGCAGCTTTGAATTCTCTTTTTCTTCTTTCTTTTTCTTTGCTTTTCTTTTCATTGGGAAGACTTCATTGGTCTTCTTTTGCGGGTAACAAAAACCTATTATGGGTCGTCAACTAATCTAAGGCTGGTTTTGCAAAGTAAAAGAGGTATCGACTTCTCTGACCTATTGATGCTTGTGTGCAATGTGTGTGATTAGCTAAAGGCGGATGGACAGGACTGAACTTTGGAACTGTCGACCAAAAACTTAATCATACATGGAAGCGTTACAGCATTAGCATGGTAGCATCACGGTGCTTGAATTCTCGACTCAAGTAAGAGTAGAAACATAAAAATATATGCGCGAAAAATGGTTTTCAAAGTGTAAGAATGGAAATCACTGGCATAAAGCTTTTAATATAACTAAAGTGGCTAGTCTGAGAAAGCAACATGGCTAAACAAAGATCCACGCTGCCCTAAGGCTAATATATACATCCTAAGCAATCCTATACAAATAAGTAAATGGAGTTAATAAAGCTAAAACAAAACAAAATATGATAGAAGACACTTCGACTCCTAACTTTTCACTTGACAAAGTATAACCATGTCTCCACTGGATAGGGATCGGAAATTTAGAGAAGGGAGTGCGACCACCTCACTCTCGTGGTGGTGTAGACGTCGATTGGATACGAGAGCTGTATAACTGACTACAAGCATCCAAGGAGTTCTGAGTATCTGAATCTGACGAGATGATCTTCGAGTAATTAGTACATGTAGGCTGTCCCTTGTTGTGGCGGAGGCAGATGGCTCAATAATCAGAAGAAGCATGGCGTGATTAGCGATGACCTCAAACAGACCCATCGCTAGATCTAACGACCGCACAGTGGTAGTAGTCTTGTGGAGCGACATCAACGAGAAAATAACTCCACCCCAGGGCGGCGGATATGCTCGTGACTACGTGATGTGGAGGATGGGCCAATAGTCACCGGGAGGAAGCTGGGACGATGGGAGGTGGAGCTGGAGGAGATGAATGCAGGCCCCGAGGTCCTCCACCTCCACCTGCAGGACAAGCTGCTCTCATCCCTCGAGCGGGTCCTCTGTAACATCATCCATTTACCCTCTGTTATTTGCTGTAGAATAATGGAGAGTGGCATATATAGAGACACATTTCGGTGGATAAAACACGGAATGACTCACGCCTCTCGTCGCGTGGCTCTCGGGGGACGGATGCTCACAGACCTGGCTCAGCAACCTCGGCATCAACAGGGGAAAAGCCTCGCGAGCCAGGTCCTTACGGTGGACCTTCTCCTCGAATGCGTGATACGGTCATGAAGCGAGCTCGGAGGGGCCCGAACGAAATCTCGGAAATCTGTGCGAGCCCTCGGTATAGCTCCCCTCACGCTATACATAATCTTTGAAGTGGGAATGGGTTTGGTCGGTCGTGGTCCACTAGGAGCATCTGTGGGGAAAGCTGGCGGAAGAGTATAGGCCGCGAGTGGTATCTCGGCGAGAAGAAAGCGAACCATCTCTCTGCGTGAGAAATTTGAGGCCCGCCGTAGATCGTCGTGGAATTCGCCAGAACCAGCTGGCGGGGCCCTAAAGCGTTGTAATATCTGCGCAGCTCGGGTATACTAGGGGCGGCCATCGATGCTGACCAGGATCTCAAGCCGGACTAGGCACTCCGGGGATGTCATAGTGTGATAAAACCGAAGCACACCACCCGGGGATAGAAAAGCGCCCCTCGAGTCATGAATGGCGTGATGAATATCCTTTGGATCAAGCGCGTCGAGATCTAGAATCATGGTCGCGATTGATCTTGGGTATATCATAGTATGACTCCATATGGAATTCCCGGGCACGAAGATTGACGTTCGAGGAATCGGATCCTGCGGCCGAACATCGAGGCGGCGTGATCCCCAGTATGTGGGGATAGCGGGGCGGCGAACCTTGTTCGGCTAGGAGGTAGCCCGGCTCGGGCTGGGCCTGATGACTCACTACCGGGCGATGCAGGCAGCTTGGGCGGGGCCTCGGCGTGGTCTCGGATGCTCGGGAGAAGGGGCCAGAGGTTGCCCCGGGTCCCGTCTCCTTTGGATGGGGGCTGCGAGCTTGAGCCTCCTCTGAAGCAGTAGGGGCTAATCTGGTGTCCTGCGGCCTGATCCGGGAGAGTGGCCATTTGCGACCACTGGATGCACCTGCCAGTCTCTCTGGTCTTGGCTGGACCCAGGCACATTAGCGATGGGCTCGCCGGGTGCGAACCATGAGTGATGACCGGGTACGGCCCGGGGGGGCAAAGCGGGGCTCGCGGCGGTCTTGGTATGTGCGGCGTGTGTTGGGGTCGGTCTGATGGTGGCTCCTGCGTTCGGCGACGGTGCGGGCTATGTGCGAGATGGTGGCACCGGGGCGTGCTTGGTAGGGTGGGAGGCGCGCGGTGGGCTGTCACGGGGGGGCACGAGGAGAGAGGCAGAGGACGGGGAGGGCTGGGAGAAAATGCGAAAGAGAGCGATTGAAAATGAGGGGGGGGGGGGGACCTTTTTATAAATCTGTTTGGTAGTTGAAAGGCACCATGATTTGAAGAGCGGGGTCCTAAATTCATATTATGAAATTTATGCCACACGAAACCCATTCCTACACAATAAAAATAAAACCAATTTAAATAAATTAAAACAAAAATAATATAAATAAAATAATATAATATAAACTAGAATAAAACTAAAATAAACTAAAATAAATAAAAGCTAAAATACAAATAAAAATAAAAATAAAATAAGTAATAAAAAAAATACTAAAACTAAAATAAACCCGAAAATTGTCTTTAATTAAGCTAAAATCAACATTTTGAGGCTGCGGTTTGGTCTCGAAGTGGAGACGAACCGGCTCGCTGCTGGAGTTTCATTCGCGGAGGATTAAGGAGGGAGGGCTCGCTGCGCTGCGGTAATGTGTCTTTGCAGTTTACGCTTCATGCTCGACTCGTTTGTTTTGAGCTTCTTTTCACTTTGTGGTATTGGGGAAGCATTGGCTCTTTAGGAATTAGTGATCTGAGTTAATTCTCCATCGCCTGCCTTCCCCATTCACCAAATTCTCCTTGCATTTGTGTGCATTTGGATTCCACGAACTTTGGACTAATCGAGCGGCCATTGATCGCGCCTGTCGCCTGCAGCATGCTTGTTGCTCGGTGAAAGATATTAAGCTCGGTGTCATGTTGCCAAATGTGGTACATGACTCCATCCGGCCGGTTGATTATCGCGTAAAATTGGCCAATGGTCTTCCGGGATGATTGGCACATGATTGCATTTATTGCGCGATTAGTTGATTAATCGAAGCACTCTGAATCGGGTAGTGATTATCACGCGCAATACATCCTCAAGCTATTCCCTTATGAATTTTCTGGGTCGATCATTGGGATAGAGTGATGTTGGTAGGCTTATGCTTTCCGCCAAGCCCATTTGCTTATATACGAGTATGGCGTGGAGTTCTGCGGCCCCGAATTAAGCGATTGCTTTATTTATGCAAGTTCCTCCGATGTTGGCCCGTGTGTGGGGATCTAGATCCTTGTATTTCCACTTAGGGTCTTGCTTTGCGAATAGCGGCCTTGACTTGTTACGGTAGGAAGGCTTTCTTTTCAATGCTTGACCCTCTTTTATTTGTGCCGCGAGTCCTTCCAAAAATTTTACATATCATCGGGACACAGCAATCATGTCGGCGGTGGGATATTACCTTCACCTTAGCACCTCCCAATTCGGTTGGTTTGTGATTTTTGCTTTGCCTCTAAGTGCTTGAGGATGGAGGGGCATATTTTTTCATTGAATCTTCTCGATTATTATTCTCTCGGGTTCGACTTCTTTTTTCTTTCCTTGTTTCTTCGGCCGATCTTGGGCGTTGGTTGCTCCGATTTCTTTCCACTCCTCGAAGTGGCGATAGCCTTTACTTCATCCATTCTTACGTGAGGTCACTAAGCGGATCTATCTCGTGTATTCCCCTAGGGTTTTCTTTGTGTGCAGGAAGGAATTTCCCTTTTCGGGACCACCGTTCTTCGGTTAGACAACTGGTAATGGAACTTCTGACTCATAATGCATCTTTGTCTAACTTCTTGTTGGTGAGCTTTTCGTGCCTCGATTTTAGATTGGTTTTGGACATTGATGACTTTACGCTCCTCCTGAATGTTACTTTTGCCACTGCTTAAAGTGAAATTTTTCAGCGGAGAAGAAGAGGCGGAGGTTGTTCTTCTTGTCTTGAAGTGGAGCTAAGTAGCTGTTGTGCTCACAATGGGGGCATATCTGGGGTTTTGGCTTCCATGAAAGGTTTGGATGATTTCTCCAATTGGGGTTATAAGTGTTACCATAAGGAGCATTTGTAGGTGGCTTATTTTGACCCCGAGACATGGGCGTACTCTTCATTAATTCCCTTGCGAAGGAACCTCTTGGGCAGTGCTCCCTAGGGTGGCTATTTGGTAGCAAATTAAACGAGAATTTTGGGTGAGATACGAACCAATTCATTTCACTACTTGCACTTCATGCGATTTCTCATTCAAGCTCCTCCCGACCTTCGAATTGAAAGTGGTCGGTTTTGCCTTCATCTCCGTGTCTTCGGAAAGTGCATAGATGCCTCCCCTTTGGTGGGTGAAAGGCCTCATTCTTTCTGCCTCCCTTGGGTTTGGCTCATCCGTCCCTTGGAAGTTTAAACCCACGTAATTCAAAAAGTCCATGGCTTCATGCGGGTTCTTGCTCGAAGTCCCTCCACACATGGTTTCCGGCGGTTATGTGGTTGGAGACATACCATCATAGAAATGATTCAACAGCATCCATGTATCAAAACCATGGTGTGGACATGCATTACGCTGATGGTTTCCATGAACCTCTCAACAACGTCAGAAACTTCTTATTGTCGTGGTAGGAAGTAAAGACAGATTTACTCTTCAAATTTGTTAGTCTTGGTTGTGCTAGAATTTCTTCAAAAGTCGGCTTGAAAGATCGTTGATTTCTAATTGTTCGGCCTCGATGAATTGAGCCATATTTTGGCTTTGTCCTTGAGGTTAATGGAATCATGACTTGACAAATCCATATCGGTTACACCTTCCTTAAAAGTTATACACACTATAAAATCCTAATGTGTGTGTATGGATTTTCATTTCCATATAACATGAGAAGTTGGGAGTAGGGGCACGAGATAGGGTCTTACGCCCACGTCCTCAATTGGTATGATGCGGGGAAGAGGCTTGGCCAACTAGGAGGGTGGCCATGTGGTCCCTCCGTGTCTGTATGTTGTTGGATTCATAAAATTTGCTTCTTTGACTTTCTTTGATTCCTCGGGTGGACCCATTGGTCATTTGTGCACCATGACTTCACCTTTGCTTTCGATTAGTTGCAACCCAACTCTTTGCGAGTCTACTTTGATATTCCTCACATCCTGATGATGCATAAACACTGTGACCTGAGAGATGGCTTGAGGAACTCTGTTACAAAGCTTGCCAAAAGATTAGTGTTAATAAAATGATAAATATTGTAATGATAAAAGCGCACTTGTGGTATTTGCTTGAGTAAAAAAAAAAAACTTGATATTCCTAAGCATTGGGAATTCAAAAGGGTTAAGGTCACCCGACACTTGTAATGAAGAGATTACAAGTACATATCGACTCATGTGCAGATTTGTATATCGCCGGCTGAAATAATTTGATTAGTGCTACGGTAGGGTGATCGGAATCAGCAATGTTGTATCCTAAATTTCCTCCTACTGTCGTAGTCAAGCTACTGCGGTATAGCGGATCTGAGGTCGAACTAGGGGATGGGTTTCATGCACAAATGACTCATTATCATGATTGAAATGGTGAGGCTTTCATTTGGATTTTAATTTTGCATTAAAAAGATATGGTTGAGATGCTTTGTCACTTATAGCTAAGTGACCAGTTTAAAATAAGATGTAAAAGAACACCTTAAGTTTTGGGTCGCTGGTTGATGTGATAGGGTTGTAAAAAGCGTCCTCGGGTTATTTCCTCGCGTGCAAGACAAATGACATATAGTAATTTCCAAAGCGGATCTTTGTTTAACTTTAAATACCCGACTCTTAGTAACATTCCTATTTGAACCATGCATTTCTTGAGCATTTAATGTTTAACGAGTTGAAAATAAAGCATTAACCTATTTATTTTGTTAACAAGTAAGTAATCTAATGGATGTCGGTGTATCTACTGCATTAAGAATACCTTTGAACCCTAAAGCATGCCAAGTATTGACAAAGAAAATACATTAAAATAGCATTTAAGACCTGGTTTGGAAGTTTGAAACACAAATGCAGCGTACGCTTCATGAAAACGGAACACTGTGAGCCAACATCGGTGACCTAAGCGACCCTCTCTTGAGGTTTTAAGGGCAGTGAACATCCCCGCTGAGTTGTCATCCCTCGAGGGTGTGTTTAACTAGAAAATGAAGAGGAGAGAAGAAGAAAATGGGAACCAAAACAGGGGTTGAATGAAAAGCTGCATGAATTGAATAGTTAGGTTACAAAATGTTCATAACATGGCTTATATAGCTTCCTAAACATGTGAAAGTACCAAACTAACCTAAATAATATGGTTACATTGAGACGAAGAGGAATTAAGCAGTCGTTTGGATCACAAAATAGGGAAGCGAGAATTTTTAAACATGCACGATGAATTTCATATGATACTTGAAAATTATTATGATAACAAAATTTATTTGTCTCATGCCTGATGAATTTTAAGCTATGATAGCGAATTTTAAGCTATCATAGCGAGAATTGGCCATAGCGAGGAATTTTTCATTATATTTGTGAAATTTCGACTATGTTTGCGAGAATTTCTCTATCGTTGCGAAATTTTCGCCCATCATTCTTGAAATTTTCGCTATGTCTCTTATTTCAAACCACAATCTTTACTTCACGCATCCTCCATTTGCATTTCTCCTCTTCCAGCTTGATGTTTCTTCATCCCAGGCTTGATGAAATCGCCGAGAATTCATACGAACTCAGCATAAATCAGCACAATTACGATGCCAAGCTTGATATGATGGTGGAGGCTTACGAGACCTGCAAAACTACCAAAAACAACCTCGAAACAAAATCAGTAATACTAATGGACCTGCACATGTCAATCGGCTTAAGTAATATGATTAGTACGCAAGCACTTTCAAAACCTATCTTAAATAGGACTGAAATAGCACTTTTGAGTACTAATCACTATAGCTGCAACTTATTTGTGAATCACCTAGAAGATGTCTATCCTTCCCAATTTGTTAGGACTTACTTGACCATGTGTATTGTTTTCCAAGATTTGTATTGACTTAACTGTTTACACACACAGATTCAAGAATCTTATTTGTTCTTTCAATTGTGTACCTTTTCCCAATTCTGCATTTTCAACTTTATTCAAGTTAAAATTGCAACTTCTTGTTTCAGTTCAATTAAGCCTACTCAGTTTCTATCCACGGTATTGTTTTGGTTTATCTGTGGTTGTTGTGCCATTCACTAATAAAATCTTGAATACATAAAAAAAAAAGCACAACCTAATTCTTTCAGATCAATCGATGCATCGAAAACAGTCTGACTTTCTCCAAATCATTCAACTACGAAATCCTTTTAAGCATTTCCATGACACCTCTGTTCCAATTGCAAAAATTATTGATAGCAACACAATCAAATTCACGGTTAAGAGAATGGCTCCTGAAGACTCTTTTGATAAACTATCTTGAGTTTCTATCGAAGATGAAGAAGAACCACAATTGAAGAAGGAAAAGAAACGAAGAAATTGTGAAAATTCACTTTCTTCTCTTATAAGATTTGGAATTATTACTCTTGAGAGGATCAAGTCAAAACTTGCGAATAGGAGAAGATTTTTGGAAAGGTGATGTCGAGTCTTTTTCTTTCAGTAGCTCTTCCTTTCAGTGGTGACTTTCTTTTCGAGTGGTGACTAGATGTTTGTGAATTCCGCAGAGTGATCAAAGTGTCTTGTCTGGCCCAGCTTGATTGGTGTGCTCTTAACCTCGATGATAACATAGCATGTTTGGCAAATTTTATTGATCGGATCTAGCTCTCCTTACTTAAAATTTTTCGCGTAAACATCATTGTCCTCCCGACTCCGTATTTCTTTCTTTCATGAGCCTCCCAAATTCTTTGAAGCGCTCTCGATAAGTACTTAGCTATCTTTTGACATACTTTAAACTTCTTTCTTCCTCAATTGTTAGTAGTTCGAGATCTATTTTGTATTGATTATTATGAAAGCTTCAGTTAGCCTTCATCTTTCTAACAATTCCTTATCTTCTGTCACCACCTCTTCTTTCTACTTTTCTTCCTTCTGCTTTAAATTTTGCTCTCATTGTTGTTCTCTTCTTTTAAAATCAGCTTTTAAAAATTCCTCTCTGATCTATTGCTGTCGCTCCCTCTTCTTTTCTCTTTCTTCCATCTCCTTCCTCATTAACACTAACATCTCCGTGATCTCCGCAGTCTCTTCATTTCTTTTGGAGCTCTCTGCAGGCTCGGGAAAATTTTCTCTTATGTTAGGGCATGAATGAAGTAATGGACTCATTCTACCCTGCATTCCCTCATCTTTTGCTAAAGGAACTTTTTCTAGGAAATTTTCTATCTCCATATTATCATTCTCCTCTTTAGATTCTACTTCTACCTCTACTATTTCCTTTTGTTTACTGTTCCTTGGCCCTTTTATTACCCCAGGTCGAGTTAGAGGAGAGACTACAGGAGCACGTTTCTTCGCTGTCTTCCTTTCCTCCGGCCAAGATGCGCCTAGTGATGGTTGCTGGGTGGGGAATTAATCCTCTTTTGTTGCTCAGTATTACCCCAGTGTAACCTTGATCAGCCTCCCCACATTCACTTGCACATATCCCTTCGAGGAAGAGCATATAATATAATGGCTTCTTGCTCCACTAGCGAGCCTGAGAAGTGTTTGGTAGGGATTATAGCAAATGCCTATAAAAATAGAATGGAAACCTTTGCTTCTTTTGGACCCTCGTTTTATAGCCTTGTGTGGGTTCTTCTTAGTTGTCTCCCGTCTTCCTTTTTCGGTGTTAAGCGGTTACAATCTTTTCATGATCTGGTTTTCAACTAGCTTTTTGAATTTAGAGCCATGTTTTAGCTCCTTGAACAAACATCTCATTGATCTTCTTATGCCCAAAAGGAACCCATACTCCTCGCACATATACAGAGTCTTCCCTCATTACTTCTCCATATTCGGTAAAACTCTCACCGTGGAAGTAGAGAAACCGGCGTGTATTGCTCCGCAAAAAAGTTCCAACCTTCTTTTCTATTCTTTACGAAAAAAGGAAATAAACTTTCCCGAACCCCCTCTCGTGATAGAGCCCTTATCAACAAGTTATTTTCCCATACAAAACGAGCCTTGGTAGAGACGAATGTCGTTTCTTCTTCTGATTCTGCATCTTCATTATGACTTACTAATCTAGGTCTTTTTGGCCTCCCCCCTTCCTCAGCTGGTTGTTCCGTCTCAGGCTGAGCCTCTGGTTCTTCCATTGGGATAATCTTTGTTTGAGGTTCTTGATGAACCTCTTCCTCCCCTTGAGCATACTCCATCATTTCACTGAGATTGGGGACAAGATTCTGGTTTTCTGCCATCGATGAGATTTTGAAATTGGGTTTGGGAATCTAGGGTTTTAGATCTTCGATGAGAGGAAGAGAATGAAAAGTTGGGTGAGGATACGAAATGAATTGAAGTATTGGAAGAAATTGGTTGTTCACTTTCAAGATCTTTTATTTATGGGTTTAATGATATCGTTGTCTTATGGAATGTCGCAACATTAATTTCTAGGCCTGACAACTAGCGTGTAATGACCACATGTTCAATGTTGTGAGCACCTCAACTGAGGAAAATGTTAAAGCGGAGCAATTATTGTAGTTTAAACAAATTCTTGTCGTGACTTACCTTGAGTTTTGTATGTAAAATGTGGTCTTCAAAGAAAATTTTAGGTCTCGACAAAATGTTTATCTATTTCCTGTTCTATTCTCTCACAAGTTGACTCAAAATTTCATTCAATTCACTTTCAAATGCATACTTGTAAAACATGTATAGTATTAGAGAATCTCAATTCAAGTATGAACAATTCATCTTCATCATTTAAATATTCAACGAATCAACTTCGACTAAGGTAAGATTCCCTTTATCAGTTCGAAAATCAAATTCCCCGAACTCTGATCATGCGTTTTCTAAAAATTGGATTAGAGGCATAATACTTCCCACTGTAGTCTTGTATGCATCTTGAGTTAGAGGTTCATTTCCATGTGAAGACTCCATTCGCTCGTACCCTCCTTAGATGCAAAAAACACGAAAAATTTTTAATAGTAAAGCAACACACAAGTCTAACTAAAACACTTAAAATTTTAAACAATTTCATTGACTATGAAACATAAAAATAAACTATTGTATGGGTTGCCTCCCACGAAGCCGCTCAATTTTAAGTCCTTAGCTGAACTTACTGCTATGATTCTCTTGTCTAAGCAAATTCTTCTTTAACTCAGAACCTGTAACCAGTCTTCGATTATTTTCCCTCCAAGGTAATGCTTTAATCTCTGACCCTTCACTTTAAATTCTTCTCTAGTACTGGTTTTCAATGTCACTGCCCCAAAGGTTGTACTTGTCACTACTGTATAAGGACCACTCCATTTTGATCTCAACTTTCACAGAAGCTTGATTTTTAGTTTTGGAGTTAAATAACGGGACTAATCTCACACAGAAATTCCCTCGCCCGGAAATCTTCTAATCATGTCATTTCTTTGTTTTATCTTTGTATAAGTATGGCATTATCATAGCTTCATTCTCGGCTCTTCAATTTATTAGTTGGAGTAATCTTTCTTCCTTGTGACCTTAAAATCAAAATTCCAATTTCTTGATGACCCACGTAGCCTTGTATTCCCGATTCAGAGGGAGGTGACAAGGTTGCAAAGACAATTACGTAGGGACATTCGATGAGTTTATATGTAGTTAATAAGCCCACAATGCATCATCAGGCTTTAGAGACCAGTCTTTTATGCTAGAAATTACAGTTTTTTCAAGAATTTTCTTTATCTCCCTATTGGAAATTTCAGCTTGCCCATTTGTTTGAGGATGATAAGCCAAACTCGTTATGTATTTAGATTATGCATTCATGAGTTTCTCAGCACCTTGTTTGCAAGTAAACTCCTCATGTGTGATGATTCTGGATCTTGAATCTGCTCAAAATATTTCTCTATAAGAACCATGGCCCAATAACATCATTTTAGGACAAGCATTTGCTTCCACCCATTTGGATACATAGTCTACAGCCAGGAGTATGTATAGATTCCCAAATGAAGCTGGAAAAGGTCCCATAAAATCTATTCCCCGTAGTTGCACCTCGAGATGCCTTGCAGGGGCTTTTCATGTCTTATGTTGATACTTCCCATTCTCTGGCATTGATCACAAAGTTTTACCAATTCAAAACAATCTTTGAATATGGTAGGCCAATAAAAACTTGATTAGAGAATTTTATGGGTTGTTTTGTCTCCTGCAAAATGTCCTCCCATAACAGTGATGTATGACATTCATATAAAGTCACGCCTTATTCACTTTTGGCACACACCTCGATTATCTATCGGCTCCTCTTTTGAATAATAGTGGAATTATCCATATATAGAATCTAATGATTCTTAACTTCTTTCTCTGGTGGTAATTGAATTTTGGTGGCATAACTCCACGGTAGAAAATTCTGATGTCGACATACCGGGGTAATTGGAATATTAGCTGGAATAGCGCTCATCGGAAAGTTTTCTGCTAATTATGTCCCTTTTCCTTTTATAGTAGTCTTTTCAACTCTTGACAAGTGATCAGCTATCACATTGTCACTACCTTTCTTGTCCTTGATCTCCATATCAAATTCTTGCAGTAACAATACCCATCTGATCGGTCTTGGCTTCGCTTCTTTCTTTGCCATCAAATATTTAATTGCAGTATGATCAGTATGGATAATGACATGGGATCCCAATATATATGGCCTGAATTTTTCACATGCAAATACCATGGCCAACATCTCTTTTTCAGTAGTTAAGTAGTTCTTTTGAGCTTCATTGAAGGTTTTGTTGGCATAGTATATGGCCCTAAACATGTTTTCAATTTTCTCTCCCAATACAGCTCCCATTACATAGTCACTAGCATCACACATAATCTCAAATTCCTTATTCCAGTCTGGTTTGGCCATGATGGGAGCTTGATATCTAGAATCGATTCCTTCAAATAAAGATTAGCGGATTCATCAAATTAAACTTGGTATCCTTTTCCCGATGAGTCTACATAATGGTCTTGCAATTTTGAGAAGTCGTGATAAATCTTTATAAAAACCGGCATGTCCCGAAAACTTTGACCCACTTGTTGTTGTAGGTGGCAAAGAGTTTTATGATGGAAACTTTTGTAGTCCACTTCCCGTACATTGCGAAGTATGTGCTCAAGGACAATGCCTTCAGTTACCATAAAATGACATTTTTCCCCGATTGAGAGCTAAATTCTTGTCAGTACCTCTGAAGTCACTATTCCCAAATTTTGCGGGCAATGCTCAAAGTGGATCCATAAGCTAATGAAGTCATCCGTGAATATTTCCATAACCTCCTACGCGAAAATGCGAGAACATAGACATCATGCATCTTTGAAATGTAGCGGGAGCATTACATAGCCCCGAATGACATTCTTCTAAAAACAAGGTGAGGCATGTGAAAGTAGTTTTCTCTTGGTCTCGAGTGCAATAGCAATTTGGTTATATCCGAGAATATCAATCGAGAAGAACGAGAAGTAGGGTGTCACGCGGTCCCATCAATATCTGAATGAAAGGTAGAGGAAAATGATCTTTCCTAGTTCTGATGTTAATTTTTTGTAATCTATACACCCTCCATCACATCCGGTTCTTGTAGGAATCAATTCATTCCTTTCATTTCGATCCACGGTGAATCCACCGCTTCTTGGGAACCACATGGCCCGGAGCTCACGAAAGGCGTCCCGATATTGCACAAATAAAACACGCATTTAACCATTTCAGCACTTCCTTTCTTACATCAGCCCTTCATCGGCTGGATTCCAGCCTTCTTTGGTGTTCGATTGAAGTTTTGCATTATCATGCAGCGAGGATTTTGTGCGTGCAAATAGAACTTCTCTATGAGATCTTGACAGCCAGCGATTGCTTCCTTGTATTTCCTTAGAATCTTTAACGACTTTTGTTCTTCATCCTCGATCGATGCAGCTGATATAATCCTTTAGTTTTTCCTTTACGGCTCCCCAGAAAGCATAACGGATATTTAGGCAATTCAATTGCTTTCTTTTCCTTGCTGCATGATTTTTCTTTGTTGTTCTTAATCAAACTCAGGACTGTTTCTGTGTATTGTAAACTGGAATGCAGCAATTCATAATCAACACTCTTAAGATACTAGAAATTCATCTCATTTTCATTGATAGAGTGTTGGATATTACAATCATAGTTGAGTTCAAGACTGATGGGACTAATGTATCTATGACCATACAATTTTCCTCATCGACATCGGTTGTGCTAAGCTTTGTTGAGATTGAAGTGCAACGCTTCACTTCCCTCTAAGTAAATACGCTACTATGCATCCCGATCGAAGCGGCTCTAGTTACTAAGAGGGATTTCTAACAACGGAGGAACCTGTGTGTCCCTTTTCCGTTTCATGACAACAAAATCCCGCAGGGAAAATGAATTTCCCTGTGGCCAGGGCCACATCCTCAGGGACTCCTTAAGTTATGCCATTGACTGTCGACCATTTGCAGTGTAATTGTTGTTAAGAGTAAGTTCCCCCAAGCTCAACCTTTGCCATTGAAGTGGGAGTATTAAGTTTATGTTGGCTTTGAGTCACCATAAGCTTTCTTGAATTCATATTTCCTAGTGCGAGGGAATGGTAAAGTTTGCCGGGGTGCCTAAATCTTAGGTGTGGTCTTTCATCTTAGCTGCAGATTTCAATAATTGCACTACATGTCATATCCCACTCCTTTCTAATTTTCTTTCGCTTCAAGATATCCTTCGTGAATTGGCATAAGTTTCTGCATTGAGGTTAGAAAGATCTTTAAAGGAATGTTAATTTCTTACCTCTTGAAAATCTCCAAGAATTTATAAAATTGTTCCTCCTTCTTTGCCTTTTGAAGTCTTTCTGGGAATGGAACTGCATGCGTGTAGGCTTAAACCTTCTCTTTCTGTTTTGTTCACAGTTTTTTCTATGCTGCTCAATATGCACTTTATTCTCGCCGTAGTCCACTCGAACTGCTTCCTTTCTATTTTTTTTTCCGCTTTTCTCTTCTCGCCTCAAACCTTTCTTTCTTTCGCCCTGGGCCGTCGTCAATTTCCTCGTTGCTCATTCACGCCATACAATCTCGTGGACTTTCGGGGTGTCACTAGGGAAGGCATCCTTGGTCTGGTTTTGCAAGGTTAAGGCCAACTACCCAACCTGTGTTTCCAAGTTCTTGAGTGAAGCATTAGTGTTGGCTTGAAAAATTTGTGTGTTAGATTTAAAAGTTTCCAACTCGGGAAAATCTCTCGGTTTCATGGAGGTTTAGCAGCTTTTGTTATCCCCATGAACTGGCAGAAGATTTGGTTCTCAAAGGACTGAGTCCTTCTCGACTTTGATATTCATTTCATTCTCTCCTTGCCTGTCGGCCAGCTGAACCTTAATGGATTATACCCTTGCTGAAAATTCTTCCCATGTCTTGGGCCCTATGATGCTCCTCCACCATGTGAGAAGTTCTCATGGCTCCTTAGTGCTGGTGTATAATGTGTAGGCAAGTTGAGGTTAGGCTTGAAATGGTAACTTCTGTTCATTCAAATACTTGGCCTCCTGAACTTGATAGGGATCCTCATCAATTGGTCCCTCAGCACTTCTTTTGACTCCATCTCTTTCCAATGTTCCAATTTCATGAGCAGAATGCATTCTTTCTCGACTCCCAACCTATGCATTATCGTATCAAGTTTTCATTCTCCCATAGCGCCATTTTATTGAGCCTCAATGACCCTAATTCCCTTTGTTCTGATGTTGTTCCCCTGAAGATTCGATGGAGCTTAGTGTTGCATCTAACCAAGTCTTCTATCAACGCCTCGCTCCTCGCATTTTCTTCGCTTTAAATGCCCCAATGGCCCAAGTCGCATCTAGCTTCATACCCTTAGAGGCATCATTCAGGGAGTGGTAGACATCCATCTAGGGTCTTCAAGTCTATGCTAAGTATACAGTAGGATATTCTCTTTAACAGCCTTTGTACCCTCCCACACCCAAGATATGCTTTCATCCTCCCCGTTTAATCACAAATGACCCCTTCTTCTTTCAAATATGAGGGATGGGGGAAAAAATCTTCCAAGGTAAGCTTCCACCAGCTCTTCCCATGTAAGAACGAGTCAGTATGGTAATGATTCAAACCGATGTACGTACACTTCACAAATAAAAGGGAAAGAGTTGTAGCTGATTCACTTCTAGTCTCACACCATTTAAGGTTTATAATTCCATATGTTAGCCATCCGGTTGAATCTCGCCACGTGCTCACATTAGATCTCTTCGTAGATGGCCTCGTAAATTGATTATGTCGTACCATGGTGATCAATGCTGTTTCAGCCAAAATTGTTATCCTCTATAAAGAGGTCGTTTAACTGAGTATTCTTCTCGATAATCGTCCCAAATCCTCCATTGTGGTAATTTGTGCATCGGAGGCCTTTCGTTTTGTTCGATTAACTGTCTGACCCATTCTTTCATCTTCCATAACTGTTGTTCTACACTTCTGACCTTCCTTAAGTTCCTCAATATTCTTTCCAATTCAGTATCTAAGGGAAACAGATCTGATTCTGGCTTCCTGTGCATGAAATAACTTCCTAAAATGGAAATAAACTGAGATTAAATGGAATTAGTGGTATTGAAAATCATATATCCTTTAAGCTCTCTAAAAGATCAAGAGCTTATGTAGCCACTAAATCACAAAACTTGAATTTTTGCAAATAAAATAACAAATTAGTATTTCTTCTTTTGTCGAATATGGATTTTGTCAAATCCTTTCAATCCCCGACAACGATGCTTACAAAACTTGTTTGTTTCAGGAATGTGTAGATTAAACCTTCAATTTTTTATACCTCTATTTGAGCCTTACAATCTCGCAATGTACTACAAAAAATTGAAAGTAAATTAGTTTTAAAAAATTAGAAAATGGTTTAAGGTTTTGAAATTATAAATGGGTTTAGTCTAAGACACGTAAGTGCACAGTCAAGGCCAAGTAGTAAAAAGATATAAGTCCCGATATCAATTCCTCATGTGATTGACAAGAATTTCCAAACTTTTAATTACTCTAACTACTCAAGATCCACACTATTTGCACTTCCTTGTAAATAATTTATAAACTAAGGTTTGGAAAGCAAGATTATCCTATAGTTGCTTCTATAATTAAGATAAAATTGGAAAATAAACAAATAAAATAAACCTGATCGAATCTCGCCTCTCGTTAGAAGTTAACACTGCAAGGAACTGTGAAATCGCACTCGACACATAATATTCTATGACTCTCCCGATTCTGATCCGATTTGTCAAAGATTCATAGTAGTGTAGATTGATTTCCTAATCTCATCAATTAGATGTCCCCGCTTCTTCAAAGACTGGATCTAATCACATTTGCAATCGAACACCTTATAAGATCTCGGCATTTTTCTTTTCAATACTTCATACTCATTTAGATCACAGATTTCATTTCCCAAGACAGTCATCAAACCTCTACAAAATGGTTGATAACCCTTCCTTTAGATCTGATGAAGTTCTCCCTTTCCTTGATTAGATCTCAGCTAACACGAGATCGGGATCTTTCCATCAGATCAAGGAGAAATCTCTAATCTCTGCTTAATCGATAAATAAATATAACTCCAACTTCAACCCCGAGTGCAGAATCAGAAATTGCATCGAAGTGAACTTCAGAGCTCCTTAATTTTAATAGTCTAACATACCCCCACCAATGCTCCAAGCTCTCGAATCTCCATCTCCTCTGCAGGTCAGCAGGCCTCCTAAAACTGTAAAGCAGTGATACAAATTGAGGGCATTCACATACTATTATCGGGGAACAATTCAATCTACGAACAACATCAACCAAATACAAATCCATGGTGAAATTCCTCTAATTTATGCAAGACTATAACTAATAGTCAGACGATTCCAGTAAGAAGCTTTCAAAATCGTGGATCAGAAACGATAATGGAGTATTGATCAAGCACCTTCAAGAATCAGAGAACTGAAAAGAAATGAATTCCAGAATTGTCTAGACTTCATTAATTCCAAGCAGTAATTGGAAAAGAGATTAAACTATTTGATCCAACTTTAAAATTCAAAACAAATTACTGGTTCAAATCTAGAAAAGAAAAAAAATAAAAAAAAATTCTAAATCTATTCTAAAAATATACAAGTAGCCTTCTCACTCCCCGTTAGATTTAGAAGCTCCTAAAGAGGCCGCTTTCTCCTCGAAGGTGGACGCCTATTTTTATACGCTTACAAAATTTGGGCCTAACTCCAAAGGCTTCAAGTGGGATTTCTCCCCATCCAAATGGCTTCGGGCCACTGCTCTCAAAGCTGCGACTCAAAAGAGCTTTAGTCGCGACCGAGCTGGGTGTACTCGAGCTTAAGTCTCACTGTGGACTTCACTTGTTTGTCGTAACATTCTTTGTTTTAGCTTTGTTTGGTACAATATGGAGTCGCGACTCGATGCCTTCTCGCGTTACAACATTTTGCTCTTCTGCAGCTTCTTCATTTGGTTGTCACACCGCTTTCTTTATTCGACTTAATTTGTCGCCATCCCTTGATTCTTGTTGCAACCAAGTTTTTAGTCATGATATGGGTTTTACCTAGAGTTTCGTACTTTCTCCGAATCCTTGTCACGATGAATTTCTTCATTTCAGCACAACCGGCTTCACCTCTTTGTTTCTTTTTTGCGTCGAACTTGGAAATCCTCGTTTTTCTTCTTTTACTAGCTCTTCTTAAGAATCATCATTTTTCAATCGTGACTTGAATTACTCTATCGAGACCAAGTTCAGTTGCCAGTAGTCTTAACTCTTGTTGCAACAATGTTTTCTTGTCTCAAAGTATTTATGTTGCGACCAAGCTTCCATGTCGCGACTTGGATGTCCTTCCCTTTACTGATTCTGTGTCGTGACATAGTTTTTTTGTCATGACACTATTTTTGTTGTCGATAATTTGATTCCCGGGGTTGCGCTTTCCTTTATGCTGCGACATCGCCGTCAGTCAGCTTTCATTCAAGCCGGTACTCAAAATCGCGATTTGAGTTGAATTTCCTTTGTCGTGACATACAAAGTAGGTCGCAACTGCACTCATTTCTTTCGATGCAATTTCTATCACGACTTAGTACAGGTCGCACCCAAACTATATGTTCTTACTTCTCACTTTGTCGTAACCTTATTTTCTCAGTTACAACAGTTGTTATTTATTTCAGCTTCTATTAAGGCTGCGACCAGAAAGTATGTCGCGTTTAAGTTGTTACCCTCTTCACCTCGCTCCTCATGTAGTCGTCCAAATCACAGTAGCAAAACACGGATTTAACTGGTTTGAAGCTACATCTATGTCGCACCCAAAATCTTTGTCGCAACTCCTCGAATAGATATCTTCATCTTTGTATTATGTCGCAACATCGAATTCCTTCTATTAAACTGGCCTGGCCCATTAAGCAAATTATTCTGGGTCGCGACAAGAATTGTCTTCTTTTAGTGTCGTGACATACATAACAGTGTAGCGACAAGATCTTTCTTTGAAGCTTTTTCTCTATCTTGGCATCCTGTCTCTTGTTGCAACATTCTTCCTTTCAACAGATTACTGTCAGCGAATTTCGATTCTTTGTCGCAAATCTAAGTTTCTCAGGTAATCTTCATTGAGTTTTCTATCGGCGTATTACAAAACAAGGCGGCTATACTTTTTATGCCTTTATTCAGATTTCAGAGGCAACATCATCACTCATGTCGCACTAAAACCACACTGCTGACCTCACGCGACATCAAAGTCTATCGCGACCTAGCCATTTTGGTCATATTCTTCTTTCCCGGAAGTCTCCGTATTTGCTAATTCTTCTATAAAAACTTGCAAAACATAAATGAGAATTTCCATATTTCAAGATAAAAATAAGCACACATTGTAACAATAGGTCAGAAAAATGGATTAAAAATAAATGAGTTTTTGACTCATCAATGGTCCTACGATTGTACCTCCTGAGTCAATGAAACGCATGGGTAGTAGACGTCCTAAATCAACCCGGTTGCATAATGAAATAGACGTTAGGGAGGGGAAAACTACTATCACGTGTGGGTTGTGCAAACAACCGGGTCTTATAAGAATAGAAATCAAGTTCAGTGATAAATGTGAAGTAACCGACTTTTTTTTTGTTTTCTTTTTTGGCGGGTGGGGGGGTAATTGCCTCTGGGAATTATAGTTGCTTTTTTTAACACTTATGTACAAATGTGTATTTCTTGGATTATGAAATACTTGTGTACCTTATTTACACACATCAATCATGTATGTGTGTATTTTAATACCGTTGTAATTAGTACTTGCATTAATTATGTTGATATTATTTCTCCAATGTGTTTTATTTATACTGCCTTCTAGACATCCAGGTTGTAGATATGGTGTTCAGAGGGCTTTATGATGCAGATCCTTTAGATCCATCTCGTGTTATATTACAAGACACTATATACAACTTTAATTAGTAGATAAGGTAATTGTGTATGTATTTTATTACTTATCAATTAATATTTCTAGTTGCAAACACATGTAATTTATAATCAATTATAAATTTTGTTTCTTCTCGCGGTTGTAGTTTCAATAGCACAGGTGGTATACCGGATGCCATGAAAGTCTTCATGTGTATGTGGGAGGATGATATACGTATTCGCCCATACGTGATCCGCGCAGTGGCCATGTGGCAGACTACTTGGGCCAATCATGATCGACGCCACTTATCACTTATCTCGCCGAGAGATGGCGCCCGCATTACACACTGCTTTCCCGTGTCACGCCCTTCCTCTGTCTTCACTGCAAGCTGTAAGGAGGCGCGAGAGACCGGGACCGTGGACTCTTTACTTTCTTTTCCTCTTCTTCTTTCTTCCTCTTCTCCTCTCTAATGCTGGCTTCCTAAAAAAAAATGAGAGACATTTGAGATATTTTTGCCTTTTTATATTTAATTTTTCTTTTATTTGCACTTATGTCCTCAACCCTCCTTATTGACAAATCAAGTTCTGTTTTTTCCATTTTAACCCATAGTCTTCTTATTTTATGACATCTATGTCCCATTTTGACAAATTACAAATTTGTCCTTATGTCTTGTAAAATTTCCAGGTTTCTCAATTTCCATGTTTCACATTTGTTCATTTAAAAATCAAATTATGTCTACAAAATACCTAAACATGCCGAACGATTAGGGTATATTTCGGGTGTTACCCTCTCCTTAATATAAATTTCGTCCCTTCAAACCACTGAATCGAAGAGTCGAGGTACCGTACCTCATTGTCGATTCTGATTCCCATGTTGCTTCTTCCATACCGTGATGTTGCCAAATCACTTTTACCAGAGGGACTTGCTTGTTCTCAGAACTCGTCTTATTTCACTGCTTCCAGAATAGCTTTCCATTTCTTCATCGAAAGTGAAATCTTCAGACTTGTATATCTCTGAACCTGGTAATATGTGCGATGGGTCATAATGATATCTCCGAAGCATAGACACATGGAATACATCATGTAATTTGGCTAACTCCAGATGGAGTGTCAAACGATACGCTATTGGTCCAACCCTTTCTAAAATCTTGTAAGGGCTAATGAATCTTGGACTCGGTTTTCCTTTTCTTCCAAAGTGGAGTATCTTTTTCCACGGAGATACTTTTAAAAACACTGTCTCTGACTTCAAACTCTATATCCTTTCTCTTTAAATTAGCATAAGATCTTTGTCTATCACTGACAGCTTTTAACCTCTGCTGAATAATCTGAACTTTTTCTTCTGTGTCTTTTACTAAATTAGGACCAATAATCTTTTGCTCGTTCAACTATGTCCAACACATAAGAGTTCTACATCTTCTTCCATACAAAGCTTCATACAAGGCCATACCAATACTGGACTGATACCTGTTGTTATAGGCAAATTCCATGAGTGGAATATACCTATCCCAACTTCCCGAAAAATCTAATACACAGCCCCGAAGCATATCTTCCAACACCTGAATCACTCTTTCAGACTATCCATCTGTTTGTGGATGGAAAGTAGTGTTAAAATTCAATCTCGTGCCAAAAGCTAAGCACATAATTCCTTCGGAGACACAGCGTAAGCCGGGTGGATCGCGGTCGGACACTATCGATAAGGGAATCCTATGCAATCTGACAATTTCACTCACATAAAGCTCCGCTAGACGATCCATGGAGTAGTCAAGTCGGACCGGTAGGAAGTGAGCAGACTTAGTCAATCTGTCTACAATTACCTAAACTGCATCGTGCTTCTTTTAGGTGAGGGGAAAACCGGATACGAAATCCATAGTAATGTTATCTCACTTTCATTGGGGAATTGGAAGGAGATTCAATAAACCGGATGGTACTTGGTGTTCAACCTTTACTTGTTGGCACATCAGACACTTAGACATGTACTCATAAATGTCAGTTTTCATCCCTCGCCACCAGTAGTACTGTTTCATATCCTGGTACATGCTTTGGCCACTCCCGGGGGTGCATGGTAAAAGCAGTGTGTGAACTCATATAAGATCTTCTTTCTCGAAATCCATATCATTCGGTACACATAATACGCTCTTGTACCCGCGAGCCTCAATTTTCATCTATGGCATAATCGGTTTTGTCACCAATCTTATTCTTGCACTATCTCTCGTAACTTAGCATGTCATTTTTTACGAGCATTTACTATCATTTACTTCAAATCCGATTATAACTCTCAAAGATTAAACCAACGAGGCTCCATGAGTCTGAGTCTCGATCATAATCCTTCAAAGTCAAGCAAAATGTCTTCCACCACTTAAGGCATCGCCACTACATTTGCTTTCCTCGGGTGGTAATCAATTATACAATCATAGTCTTTAAACAATTCTAACCAGCGTTGCCTCAAGTTCAAATCTTTTAAAGTTAGCAAATATTTTAGGACTCTTATGATCGAGTAAAATTCTACATTTTCTCCATATAAATGGTGTCGTAAATTTCAAGCGAACACTACGGTTGCTAACTCGAATCATGATGGGATAGTTTTGTTCATGCGGTTTCAACTGTCTGGAAGCATAAGCCACCACTTTCCCATCCTGCATCAACACGCATCCCAAACCTATCCTCGAAGCATCACTATACACAGTATATTCCCTACCCGAAGTAGGCTGAATCAACACTAGTGCTTCAACCAGTATTTCTTTTAACCTTTCAAAGCTGGATTGACACTTATCATCCCACTCAAACTTCACCCCTTTCCGGAGTAATCTTGTTAGTGAGGATGCTATAACTGAAAATCCTTGTACAAATCTCCGATAATAACTTGCTAAGCCCAAGAAACTTATGACCTCGGTTACATTCCGAGGAGGTTTCCAATTCATGATTGCTTCAATCTTAGCAAGATCAACTCTTATACCATCTGTTGACACAATATGGCCTAGGAATGACACTTCCTTAAGCCAAAAATCACATTTACTTAACTGCAAGCAGGATTCTCTCTCAGAAGTTTGTACTATCCTCAAATGGTGTTCATGTTCACATTGCATCTTTAGAATACACGGGATGTCATCGACAAATACCACAACAAATTAGATCCAAATAGGGGCAAAACCTTATTCATCAAGTCCATAAATACGGTGGGCATTGAGTCGGCCCAAATGGCATTCACCCAAAATTCATAGTGGCCGTACTTCGGGTTCGAAAGGCTGTTTTGGGACATCTGACCTCTTTTACCCGAGTTGATAATATCCGATCCTGATCATCTTCGAAAAGACACTTGATCCTTTCAAATGATCAAATAAATCTTCTATTCTTGGCAACGGATACTTATTCTTAACTGTCACTTTTTGATTTGTCGATAGTCAATGCACATCCGAAGAGTGTCATCTTTCTTCTTAACAAATAAAATCGGCGCACCCCAAGGTGAGACACTAGGTCGGATGAAACCCTTATCCAATAGATCCTGTAGTTGAGTCTTCAATTCTTTCAGTTCAGTTGGAGCCATACGGTAGGGTGCCCTCGAAATAGGAGTCGTTCCCTATACAACTTCAATAGAGAGATCCACTTCTCTTTAAATTGTAATTTACTCAGGTAATTCTCGAGAAATACATCGGGGAACTCCTAATCATAGGAATATTTTCTAAATTCACTTGCTCTCTTTTGGAGTCAGAATCAAAGGCCAAAGAGCCACAACCTTTTCTCGAGCTTTGGCTTCATAAATGAAATAATTGTCGGTATTGATTGAGGATCGGATGCTACATGCTGTTACTTACGATTGGTCGGGACATTCGCGAGTACTATTTTCTTATCACAGTCAACTGTTAATGTTTGGACACAACCAATCCATTCCCGATATCAAATCGAAACTCATGGAAAGAGCCAAGCGATTAGATCGACCTAGAATTCCCACTATCGTGCCGCAGTAGGGGACAATTCTTATACACGTGGTTGACTCTAACACTATGCCTCAGAGGACTTGTAGCAAACAGGTCATAAGCTAACAGCTCTACTAAAGGCAATTTATCACTCATTTGTTCCATGCATATATATGAATGCGTAGAACCGGATCAATTAAAGCATACAAATCAATATCAAAGAGAGTAAAAGTACCAGCAATAACCCTCGATATGTCCGGATCTTCACGAGCTCTCATAGCATAAGCCCGGGCTGGGGCTGTAGTAGTAAGACGATTCACTGTCTCGGAAACACTACCTCTTCCTTGTGTACCATTCCGTCCTCTACCCCTACTCTGAGTCTATGGAGGTACATTTGACCCTCCTCTACCACTTCCTTGAGGATTTCTTGAACTTCCCGATCCTCGAGGACAGTTGGCTATCACATGATCAGTGCTCCCACATCGGAAACAACCCCCAGTTACCTGTCTACAAATACCAAGATGATATTTATGGCAGTGCGGGCATGCATGTCTTTCCTCTTGTCCGGTTGAGGTGCCTCGACCGGAACTTTGTGTCATGGTAGGTCCTTGTCTCCTACCCCTTGTAGCTGAACCCTGTACTGAATCAACTTGTGACTCTCTAGGTCTTTTTCTCGAAGAGGAACCCCCTCTTGAGAACTTTTTCTCTTTCTTTCTTTCTTGACTCTTCATTTCAGACTTCTCAATTTTATAGCCGCTTATGCTTATCGATAAAATTGACAACTTGCTCTAGCCCAATGCGGTAGTGAGGTACCTTTTGATGGACTCATGTAAGCCCTCCTCAAACTATCATCTAAATTTTTCCGTAAGAACGAATTCCGGTGCATATTTACTAAGATGGCTAAATTCTTTCTCATATTTAGCCCTTTGCCGGTTTCCTTGTCTTAAGAGTCAAAGTGCTTCATTTTGACTCCTTGTAATCTGATGACATACTTTGTATTAAACTGTAGTAGTCCCATGTAACTGGATCTAGAAGCAGTGGATTTCTCAATACCAGCTTCCACCAATCATAAGCTACACCTAGCAGCAATGAAACTGCACATGTGACCTTTTGGTCCACAGGACATCTCATTTCATCTAGAGCCCTTTCCAATTTTTTAAGCCAAAACTCAGCTTTCTCGGACTCTTCCATACTTGTACCATGGAATTCTTCCACTCCATGCTTTCTTACTGAATCACTCGGGCTTGAGGGGCCGTGAGTCGATCTAAGACCCTTGCCATATCGTAAGAGATTTTTACCAATGCTTCAGTCTAAGCATGTTCATATTTCGTTGAATCAGACGGACTAGAAGCAGATTGATCCAGAGGATTGACGCTTTTTAGTTGTTTCATCTACAACTTCCTAAGGTGGATCCATTCTAGACAATACACAAAACAAGGACATCCGCATTAGGCCAACACATTACTATGTAGGTACATCCTTAATCTAATACTCTTCCAGAAACGCCTAAACCTAGGCTCTGATACCAACTTGTCACGCCCCTTCCCCCGTCCCAAAGGCGGAGCGAAGGAGGAGACGCGAGAGACCGGACCGGGACTCTTTACTTTCTTTTTCCTCTTCTTCTCTTCTTCCTCTTCTCCTCTTCTACGTTTTTGCTCTCCTAAAAAATGAGAGACATTTGAGATATTTTTGCCTTTTTATATTTAAGTTTTCTTTTATTTGCATTTAGGTCCTCAACTCTTCTTATTTACAAATCAAGTTCTGTTATTTCCATTTTAACCCATAGTCTTCTTATTTTATGACATCTATGTCCCATTTTGACAAATTACAAATTTGTCCTCGTGTCTTGTAAAATTTTCGGGTTTCTCAATTTCCATGTTTCGCATTTAAATTACGAAAAAATCAAATTATGTCTACAAAATACCCTAAACATGCGAAAACAATTAGAATTTATATTTAGGGTGACCCATCATGTGCGGGAGTCGAAGAGATGACGATCACGTTACAGGATGTTGCTATCATCCTTGGCCTCCATATCGACAGACCAGCAGTCACTGGGACATGTGTGCTCGATGTGGCGGAGTTATGTGGGGAGCTGCTCGGTGTCACCCCACTTGCTGATGCTCTCAGAGGATCCGCTATCTCCATTCGGTGGTTATGTGACTGATTATCATAAGCACACGATGCGAGATGAAGTGCTTTAGGCCAGTGCGCATGGTTTCCATCATGCGCTGATGGGATCCTTCTTGTTTGAGGGCCAAAGAAGGGAGTATCTTCTCTGTGCTCTCCCACTACTGCAGTTTGACTTTATCACTGACTTATAGTTGGGGTGTGCGTACTAACACATACATATGTGAGTTATGTTGGGCTGAGTTTGGATCGTAGGCATTTGTATTAACGGTTGTGTGCATAATCTGGGTATGTAATATTTTTTTTATTACATACACATTCATATACACAACACATCATTAGGTTACTGACTTTCTGTTTATTTTATATTCAACTATGGTCTTGGGAGAGACTTCACGTAGGGCAACCCGATTTTGGGCGATCAGCAACATATCCAACACCACCAGTCCCATATGCCTTACATGATGACGATGTCGATGTCGTCGATGGAGACCTAGTGAGACTCGGCTGATGGGTTACCCGGTTGAGCCTACGGGTTGAGCCAAAGCGATGTCGGCTCTTCCATTGGGGTGTAGGTGGAGAGTACCTTTGACCTGGTGCGCCCATCGGTGTACTCCTCTTATATCGAGATCAGCTGGATGCACAAACTCTTGATCAGGTAATGACATATTTAAAAGTATATGGTTCTATAGTAATTTCATTCATATTCACATAAAAGTTTTTGACGTCAAGTGTAAATGTGTAGGTCTTATGGTAGCCATACGTCGGAGAGTTGGTTGACCAACTTCTAGATATCACCTTAGGCGGTCGGGAGATCGGCGGGGCGATGTCACGCTTATATGTTTCGAGGCGTTGAAGTGGCATGTCGGAAGCTAGTCTTGCGCCGGTTTGGGCTACACGAAGATACCTCTATCTTGCTCTTATGAGCAACAACTACATATAGTGGATGCCGCGTGGGACACCGAGAGAGATTGGGCTGTCCATCGTACTTCATACATTTACCTTATGGGATACAGCGGCGGTAGGATCATCACTACTCTCCCCTATGGTGGGTATGATGGACTTCCATGATCCATATATGCAGTGGTATCGTCGTATTACATGATGTTTTATGACACCACCACTCCATAGGGATGTATGAGGTTCCATACTGTAGCTGGTACTACTCAGGTTTTGGTAAGTTAGAGTCCTGTGTTTCTAAAGTGTTTTCCAAATTTGAATCAATAGATTATGTATTTATAATTCTTTCGTTGGTTCATTTAGATCTCTGTCATGGCTGACATAGCTACTTGCTAGTGCTGTTCTACCACTGGTTTGGTGTTCGACTTACATCATATTGCTAGATCAATGTTACCTCATCCGGAGAAGAGCATGCATCAGGCTCTGATCGGGAGTCATCTACATCGCTGGACCATCCATTAGACATCGATTGTCATCCGCCCGATGCGTGTGCGAGACCGGTTAATTAGAGGAGAGTTGATCGGCTAGGTCGTAGTCGAGATGATGGTCGAGCTCATGGTCGAGATGTGAGGCGGGTCGTGGGTACCTTTGAGCCGACATTACTGCCGATAACCCCACCCGATACTTACCCATCACTTTCGAAGTTTTATACCCTGCCAACACATCACCTTCCATACCCCCGAGCCTTACACGTTTCTGTATACGATTGTCGTAGAACCAACCTGTAACAATAGATATCACCTTATCATCCCACCCTTTATCATCCCTTACATTGCCTCCCACCGGTAACACCATCGTTGACCTTGTATCAAAGTTGGGTGCACTTCCAGCTAGGCGACCTCGTGCTCACGTATACGTCGAGTACTTCATCCATCGAGGCTCCTCGGCTCCCACTTAAACTCCTCGGCTCCATTTGAGATTACCTGAGACCACAGCAGATCAACTAGTTGTATATTCTAGGCGTCGTCCTAAGAGAAATATAAAGACGTCATCTTGTGGGACTCATTGATATATGTTGATATTTTTATATATTGATATTTCTATATAATTTTTTTTATATATTTATATGATTTGGTTTATGCATGGAGGTCATAATCGGCTAGTGTGGTTGTCTGTTATGATTAACATTAATTAGAAAGTGGCGTCTTTTCTTTAGATCTTGGTTTATGGGTTCAGTGTTTTTGTTTCTTTTGTAAAGGTCTTGGGGCACCTGTTGTATGCATCTTGTATGCTCTTTATAGGGTTGCTTTGTCAACCTTGTTTCATTGAGATCCCTTTGCTTATCAAAAAACAAAAACAAATCAAATGACAGGGCAGTAGCGCCATTTATAGGCCGCATGTTGTCTTCTTTTGTTTTAGCAAATGCATAATGACTAGTCCCTTTTTAAAAGATAAATGAGGCTCTCTTTTAGGGGCTGGTATTACTAAAAATGTTACTGAAACCAATACAAGGATAAGTTAACTAATCAAATCAAATGAGAATCAATTGATAAGATTTTTAACTTCAGTGATGTTTTAGTTTCGGCATATGCAAGGAATGATTTCTTGCAAGTAAAACAGCAAGCAATACAAACAAATAACCTACGACATTTGAAAAACAATGCTAATCATAATGAGCATTTGAAAACTCGCATCAAAATTTTACGCCAATTGAAAAAGCCCTACATTTGAAAACTCGCATCAAAACTCACATCATAATGAGCCCTAAATTTGAAAAAGCACAGTGCAGATTTATGCATGCGGTGACATTTGAAAATTTCGCGCTGTCATAATAGGCCGATTTGAAGCGCTATGGAAGCACAATTATCATTTGTCGCCAACTGATGGCGTTTAACCAGGGTATGCCACATTAAAAGCCCCAGTGCCGCATTTGAAAAAGCCCACGGTGCTTGGCGTTTGAAAATTCTGTTCAAATTCTTGCATTTGTCGTGGACGATGGCGTTTGAGAATTTCGTAATTCGTGCAGTTGTCGTAGAAAGCTTATTGTCTGGCCTTCTATACTAAATGCTATTTTGGTTTCGTTAGCTTTAAATTTTTTTTCAAACAAATTATTTCGGACTAAAACCCCCATAATTAACCAAATGAGATTCTTTAAGAACACTTTATCCATGGAAGCAAATTATGGTTGTCTATTTTTCTTTTTTCTTTTTTTCTTTTTTTGAAAAACAGAGAATTCAAAGTGTTGTAAAAAAACAAAGCCAAATAGGTCACTTTTTATCAATTCAGCTAATTTGGTTAAGAATTTAATGAAATATAAGAAACTTTTTAATTATTGTAAAATTATAAGGAATTGATCGAGGCCCAAAGGGTACCTCCTTGATTTTTTTTTTTTTTTTTTTTTGAAAATCATGACTTTAAGATTATCTTTTAGCTTTATTTATTTATTTTATATATGTTATTATTATTATTATTTTTAATACACTATTATTATTAAATTTCAGAGCGTGGGTTTAGAAGCAAGGGCCCGTGCTCTTCGCCGGAACGGAAAATGAAAGCGTTTCGTTCAAAACGCTCGTTGATCTCCGAGATTTTGCCTCTGCGTTCGTTTTGTAATGCCGATCATCCGAGACGCTTTGGAAGTTTCGGTCGAAACCCTGCGGGAATTTCAGAACCATATACAAGAAGACGGTATTTCTCCTCTTTGAGACAGCTATATTAATTCTCCGTTTGTTTCCTGAGAAAAAGTTAGGGTAAGTAATGGGAGTGAGGTGATTTGGAGGAGAAGTTCAGAAATTTGTAAAATATAGGATATTTCCTGTCATTCCCAGGTAGCCGAGAATGATGGTGACGAACTTAAATGGATTAGGAGTTGGCGATAAGGGTCGACACTAAACTTATTTGTTGGAGCTGAAAATTTGGAAAAAGAAAATAGAGGGAAAAGGTTTTTGCCCTTTTTTTCTAGGCAACCAAATGAAGAACTTTTCGGCTTTGGTTTGATTTTATTGTTTGGCTGCTTTGGTTACCTCTGAACACCGGATGATTTTCATTTATTTATATATTTAGACAGAACAGCAAATACATAATAGCTCCTGGCAAATAGGTGGACGAATTATACCCTGTACATTAGGATGATGATGATCTGTTTGTACTGATATCCCTGTTTGCTCAGAAAAGATAGGAAAATAAAACAAGTGCTACCAAAATGTGAAAAAGGAAAAGGATTATAAGAAGAAGAAAAAAAAGGATTTTCCTTTTCTGCCATTCCTTCCAAAACCAAACAAAGGATGATGTTTTTTAATGGATTTTGATTTCGGTTTGATGTTGTTCTTTGGTTGGGTTATTTGTCTTTGTGCGTTAGAATATAGTTCTGTGTGTTGGACCTCTTATTGGTTATACTAGTTGGTTAAGAACTATTCATTTGCCAGTCTTTTCGAAATTAGAAAAGAAAAAGGAAAAACCTAAAATATTTCTAACTGTAGGTAACATTTTGGTTTTGGAGAAAAATGAGAAACACATTCCAAGTGGGGCGGTAGCTTGTATGAGGCTCACTTCTCAAATGATAAAAAATTAGACACGAAATATTGATTTGTTTCCTTCATTTCTTTTCTTGTTGAGTGAATTGAGCAGTTCGGTTTTCTGCTCGTTTTGCACATTTGAACCAGTTCATGCTGCTTTATGTGGCATTAGAATTCACAAATTAAAATTCGTGGCAATGTAATGCAAAAGAAGCTTATCATAATCACAAAGACAAATTAAAAGCAATTCTAAACGGCCTTGGTTCAAACGAGTATTAAACAAATAGGCTTTTCTAAATGCTATTAAAATATATTGGCCCTTCATTGTGCTTTGAGAGATTTTAGTGGGGACAAGGCACTAGGTCCTAACGGTTTCACTATAGTGTTTTGGTAGTTATGTCGGGACTTTGTGAAAGAAGAAATAATGTGCTTTTTCAAGGATTTTCATGAACAGGCTCTTTTGTTAAAAGTTTGATTGCAACATTTCTAGTCCTCATCCCCAAAAAAGAGGGGTGCTGAAGATTTAAAGGATTTTATGGCTCTGAAAGATGATTAGGAGTTAAATAATGCTTTTCTAATTTTTTGGGATGTCTTTTTAATTTCTGATCGACCTTTTCCTGGAAAAAAAACAATCTGGTTGAAGACAATCTCATGGTGCAGTAGCTTGTGTGATGTTATATGCAAGGTTTTTGCTTCACAGCCTCCTTTTGGGCCACTCTATGGAATACAGTGGTTTCTCCTGGCAAGGCATTCATGGATTCATTCAAGTTCATTTCTGAACTTATCTGACAAAGCTGCAGAGACAGAAACGCTACCATTAGACAGCACGACTGCTGCTGGAAATGTTGAGACAAAAGCAAAGAGAAAAAAGCTTAAGGGAAAAAGAGCTGTTGTAAGGTGGCTAAAGTTCTTCAGGTGGAAGAAGAAGAAAGAGTATGAAAGAATGACAGCAGAAGAAAAAATCTTGTACAAATTGAAGAAGGTAAGCTTCCGATCCTTCTTTTATATGTCCACATTAAGAGATATAAGTTGTCAACAGGTTGACGATATGGAAGCCGATCACTGGCTCTGCAGTGCATGATTCAAAACTTTCATGAATGCTCCCTTCTTTCCCTTCCATCCTTTTTTAAATTAGGATTATTGGGTAGAACTGAACATAAAGGTTTGAATTTTAAATTTCTAGTTCTAATCTGTGAACTTGTATGTAATAGACTGATACTAGATGAAACAAACTAGAGCTTAGAGTTGTCCATTTTATTCATTTGCAATTGCTGTGGAAATAATAAAATGATGATAATGTAGCTTGTGATACTTGAAAGGTCTTTGATAAATCAACTTACTGACTTATTATAATTTAATAATTTTTTAGATTAAATGTCAAATAACTTGACTTTTAGTATTAAGTCAAAAAAATTAACTTATTCTTAGTCTCAAATCTTTTTTCGTCATATTTGCTCACACTAATGAAAGTATACTCTACAACCATGACTCCACATCCATAACACATCTTTTATAATAAATTTTTTGTAATTATCTTATGTATCTACAATACATTAGATGGGTTTTTCATGGAAAAATGCAGTATTTAATTTAGTGAAAGTAAATATTAATTAAAATTAATGAGGGTTAGTATATCGATTTGATCATGTGGAATAAATTTTAAGTGAATTTTATCTAATAATCTTAGTGCTTAAAGTAATAAGTTTTAAGTTAACAACTTAAAAATAATTTAATTTAAAGTCAACTTAAGCTTTTAAGTAATAAGTTTTAAGTTCTATAAACTGATTCTTAGTGGGCATTTGGTAAAATTTAATACTTATTACTTAATGACTTAAGTTGACTTTAAGTTGAATTATTTTGAAGTTGCTAAATTAAAATTTCTTACTTTTTTTTATTAAGCTTGTTAAGAAAAAAAGTAACTTAAGATTGATTCTAAATCATCAGTTTTAACTAACATTTATGTTTTCATTAATCATAAGTGACTAATTTATTCGTTAATTCATATTTGAAGTACTGTTGACATATAAGATAGCTTCAAAAAATTTTACCATAAAAAATGACTTGTGAATTTAGGGTGATAGTTGTAAATTATGCTCTTACTAAACATAGGTAAATGAGGTACAAGAGATTTGAGATTGAGAATAAGTTAACAATTTTGATTTATTTCTTAGAGTTATTTTCAACTTTTAAGTTTGCTATTAAGTTATTTTACCAAGCATAGTTAATGAATTAAATTAAGTCTTTGACTTGATTTACCATTGATGCTTAACCCCTAAACAGCATTGGGCTCTTAGTCTTGACAAAATGGTCTTATTATGTTATTTCCAATGAGAAGATGGTGGTTTGTGCCTTGTGGCGAGGCGAAAGAGGCTTAGATGGCAGCCCTTTGCATTTTGGGTATATAGCGCGAAGAAATATGATTGTTTTTATAATGTGGATATCTTGATGAATAGGATGAAAAATGCTTTTTTGTATAATCTTTGGTCTTGGACACATCAATATATTATTGATAGACCTAGATCTTTAGTTGATTTTTTGACTTGGTTGGGTACAGCTGAGGGTTGGTAGGTTTTCTCTCTCTTTTCCTTTTCCTTTTGATCCCCTTTGGGGCTCCTTCTGTATATCTCCTGTATACTCTGGGTTGTTCTCGGGTTTTCTTTGATGGCTTAATATATTCTTGCTCTTTACCCATCCAAAAAAAAAAAAAAAAGATGGTGGTTTTGTGCAGTAATGTCATTCCAGCATGCAATAGCAGTATCTAACTACTGTGCCAAAAGATTGACCTCTTTGGTTTCTTGTCTCCTGAACTTATCCATATGTTATTTTATTTTTACTCGCTTCCTAGGCTCGAAGAAAAGAGGAGAGGCTTGCTGAAGCTCTGAAGAAGATCGAACCTAAAGAGTCATCAGAAACAACCCATGATCCAGAGATATTGACACCAGAAGAGCATTTCTTCTTTCTGAAGATGGGCCTAAAGTGCAAGAACTATGTCCCCATCGGACGGCGTGGAATATATCAGGGTGTGATTTTGAACATGCACTTGCACTGGAAGAAGCATCAGACTCTGAAGGTGGTGGTGAAGACATTCTCGCCGGAGGAGGTCAAGGAAATAGCTGTTGAACTGGCTAGATTGACCGGAGGGATTGTTCTTGACATTCATGAAGAGGACACGATAATTATGTACAGAGGGAAGAACTATATAAATACCAACAGAGATAATGTCACCCAGAATTACTCTGTCTCGCAAGAAGGTTGATCCCTCTCTCTTACTCTGTCTTGCCCATTACTCTAGTGTCTCTTTACGTTTTATGAATTCCATCACTGCTTTTGAAGTTCTTCATATGAGACATTTTCCTCGGTTTAGTTCGTATTCACAGTAAATTTCGGTAGAACTCATCCTTATTTAGTTGTCGAGGGTAGGGGGAGCGAGTGGTTATAAACGTAAGGCCAAGCGAAGTAAGCTTATGATGGAATTTCGGAATAAGTCTTAACAATCCATTCATCTTTCAGAACCGATGTTCATGGTAGTTGGTGACTCTGCAGACCCCATGGGTAATAGCCCTCCCACAACTCTGTGGTGACTCTGTGGACCCCACAGGTAGTAGCTCTCTCACAATTCCGAGACAAGGGTCATCCCAAGGAATGAACCGTTATGGTACCATTGTTACAACCACTCAAGTAGAAGCCGCCCCTAAAAGCTAGCTGTCAAAGAGGAGGGGGAGCCCAAGTGGTTATAAACCCATTAGGCCAAGCCATAACTTAGTGATGTGAGACTCGGTATGAGTCATAACAATCCACCCCTCTTTCAGAACCGACTCCACGGCAGCTGGTGACTCTGCGGACCCTATGGATAGCAGCCCTCTCACAATTCCGAGACGAGGGTCATTCCAAGGAATGAACCGCTCTAATACCACTGTTACAACTATTTAGGTAGAACCCATAAAAGCTAGTTGTCGAAGGGGATGAGGAGCCTAAACGGTTACAACCCCACAAAGTCAAGCCGTAACTTAGCGATGTGGCACTTAGAATGAGTCATAACAGTTCATTTCTACTGTTCTTGGACTTGCCTTGCCATTGATTAATTTCTTGTTTCTTTCTCCTATCACCCAGGCTTTGGACAAGTCCAAATACAGGGATGGTCTCCGTTCCGTTAGGAAACATATACCAATACTCGAACGGAACCTTGACTTTCTTCAAGCACAGGCCAAAATGCAAGATGAAAACGGAACAGAAACAGCTGAAGATTTCCAAAACCCTGACATTCCAAAGCTACTGCCAGAGAACTCCGATAAACTGAAGGAATTACTGGCTGGAAACAATGAATCTTCTGAGGAGGAACCCTTGACTGATTCAGATACAGAATCATGCTCTGAAGCGTTATCGGATATTTTCGAGTCAGACACCGATACCGATAGGAAGGAGACGGCAGAACAACCTCTTTACTTGAATGAATTTGAGAAGTTTCCGGTGGAAAATGGTGGTGAACAAGAGGATTTTGAGGAGCATCTACGTCGAATATCTGCAGATTCCAGAAAGGCAAAGTCACTGGAGAAGGAGGATGCAGATCTACCACACCTTGATGAAGTAGACCAGATGTTTTTGCGGGCGGCTTCACTTTTGAAGAAAAAGAGGAGATGAATGGTTGCTGTAAGTCCACTTCTGGCCTATTTCCTTCCAAACCCCGATAAAAAATCCGATACCCGATCCAAATGGAGGAGGGTGTGGAGGAATATTTTAAGCCCAATTAAATATTCGAGTAATTTGGTTTGGAGATTTTTGGATTCGAGGATGGGAATGGGGACGGGGACAAGAACGGGAATGAGTATATTCTACTCGTCCCCGACCCAAATACCTGATTAGATATATAATATATAAATACAATAAAATATTTATTTATATTAAAATGCTCTAAAGGTAAAAATAAATGGGATTTTAACCTTTTCTTTTGACACTTTTTTTTCTTTATCATAATAGTAATTCTTATTCCTATTATAGGATAAATTATTTTTAATATTCAAAATTTTCTAAAACAATTTATTTCATATATTGGAACAAGGTGTTTGGGTAGGGTATGGGTACCCAATCTTCCCATGGATATGGGGATGGAGATGGAGATTGGGAATCTAAATTTGACCAAAATTCGACCTATTGTCATCCTTATTTCTAATGTATCATTTTGGTTGCAATTATTGTAGTAGAAGGGAAAACCAAAAGTTATGTTGATTTTTTTTGAAAAGATAATAATTTTTTTGATTTAAACTAGCAATACATTCGATAAAAATATATAATCAAATTCGTTAAAAACTCTAGAGGATAATGCAACGTCGAGGTTAATAACACAATTAATCGGTTTAAAGAGTTTATATATTTGATAATTCATATGACTAGTTTTGTAGCATGTTGATGACTATGACTATGATTTGATGTCTTTATTTTGCTTTGTTGTTCGAATCATTCATACACAAGAAAACATTGTAACAAGATGATGAAAGTCAAACTATCGTATTAAGACGATATAAACTACACGTCGCACAAGACGATGACAAAAACAAGAAAAAATAAATTAAAAATCTAAATTTTTATGAAAGAATCACTTTATTGAGAAAAAAAAATGGTAGAAAAAGGTGTAGAGACATGATTCTAGGTAAAAAATAATAAAAAAATCACACCTTATTACTGAAGGAAAAAGGTCTACGAAGAACAAGATATAGGGAAAAAGGGTTAGGGTTTTTTTCACTTGTGAATAGTTCCCAATCAAAAATTACGTTGATTCTTCACCAAAAATAGTGAGAAATTATTTACTTAAAACAAAGTTGAAAAAACAAAAATGATCGCATTTTGATTTTACTGCAATACTTATGCAAGTAAAAGAAAGTTGGTTTTGGGCTAATGGAAACGGAGAAAACTAGAAATAAGAAAAAAAACAAGTTCATTGATTTGATTTATTTGTTAATGTTGTCTTCTCTAATATATATTTATCCCATTTTTATTTTCCATTATATTTATAATAAAATTTAAAATTATTGGAAGAAACCATATTTTTATTTTTATTTTTGACATAATATTTTTATTCATTTTTTAAATAAATGATTGGATAATATTTTCATTTAACTAAAGTTTAAGGAGGTATAATAATTTGGTTATGATGTTATAGCATCCATTTGAATTTTTGTCCGATGATATTTCTTTAGAGATTATTTGAAGTTTTCATAATATCAAGTTTTATATCTTATTGCTCTTATTGAAATAACTTCATGTTTGTACTCTAAATGCATTTTATATGAACACATTTTCAATGGTAATGATATGACATAAATTTATATATATACAAGTTACCATTATTCTGAATTATTTGGTTATAACATGATTTATATTCATTTTTCATGATGGTATTGTTTAAGATATTGGAGGAATTTAAATATATTAAATTCATAAGAGAAAGTATAATCACTTATATATAGGGTTCTAAATATAGGAAAAATATTATGTACAATTCTTTTTGTATGATATTTGAATAGTTATTTTTATTTTTTGTTTTTTATTTTCTGAAAAGAACCAAAGCATCTTATGTATCATGGGTGGAAATCAAGGGCGGAATATGCCCCCCTTAATTTTTTTTGTAAAAAAATTCTCACTTGTAGTTGTAACCGGATTCCAATCCTCATCCTTAATTATGTCCTCGTGAATCAATACAATCTTATATCACTAGGCTCTCATTCCAAATCTTATGCCTCTTATAAACTAAATTTCTAGGTCCGCCATTGGTGGAAACTATCAAAAAGAGCACAAGCTTAGTGTATTATATATGTTTTAAAATAAATTTTATTAGGAATAATGCATATTCTTTATGTCAATGTTTTTGAGCAAAATGTCTATGTTGTATCAATGTTTGTTATATTAAATTTTATCAAAAAGAATATTTTTGTATTAAATATAATAAAGTTATTACTTATAATGAATCACACTCTAATTAACACAACGTTATAATTTTTTTTCCAAATCAAACAGTTTTATTAAAAAGTTTAGAATCACATTATTTTTCAATTTTTTATAAGTTTATATATATATATATATATATATACACTCAAATGGTATATTATTTTATTAAACATAAAAATATTAAGTAAAAATAAAATTATGAATCATTAGCTAATTATTATATACTAAAAGAGAAATTAGTTGAAGGCAAAATCAAAATCATTTTAGGTAAAAAAACTTAGAACTTTTGTAACTCATAGAATTTCATATATATTAAAAGTGATCTTTCAATATATATATATATACTTGCCTTATATATATATATATATATATATATATATATATATATATATATATATCTTTCTCCCTATATAGTTTATTAAAATAACAAGGTTAAATAAAATAAAATTATGAATTATTAGCTAAGCATTATATATTAAAGAATTTACTTGCAAACAAATCAAAATCATTTTAGGTAAAAAAATTTAAAACTTTTGTAATTCATAAATTTCATAACACTCTTTAAAATAAATTTACTAAATCATAATTTGGGTGTATTAGAAGACACAAATACATTTTTTTGAATATATATATATATATGATTATGAAGATTTGATTAAGAAATCATAGTTGTGTTTGATGCAGGCTCAAGAGATAAGGGAATGAGATGAGAGTGCGGAAAATCAAATTCTTGAAATAACATAATACTACAACCTGATATGCAAAATGAATAAATGTCATAAAAATTCCAAAATAAAAAGTTAAGTTATACATTCCCTCAATTGTTTTGCAAGTTCTTTTTTATGATCTAATAACTTTTAAGGACATATAAGGTTTTACGACGTCAAATCCTAATTTATAAAGCTAAAAATCGTGGTCTTGTTCATAACCATTTTGAGGAAGTAACTTGCCAAAATTTTATTTGAGAAGTTTGATAGCAATAATTGATGTAGATGAAGGCATTATGATAAAAAAAATATAAATGAAGGAAGAATATCATCACTATTCCATAATTAAGAAAAATACGAGGGAAGAATAATATCAAGATGTAATACAACGAGGTTTGGTTCGATGGTTAAAGGGTTGGGTGTGGTATAGGGGAGGAACCAAGTTCGAGTCTTTAAGAGAGCATAACATTATAATAATGTAATGCAAAGTGAATAAATGTAAAAAATAAAAAAATAACATGTGATTCTATAATGGTGGCGACATAAAGGTTAAAGATTGAATTTGTAGGTGAGATGGTTTAGATAACCTACGCTAATCGTCGATTTGAGTTCGGCGCTATAAATACATTTGTGTTATGGTAGAGATTTTACCATCGCATGAATTAAGCACGGCTCGTATGAGGATTAATCCCAGGTATAGTATGAGTCAAATATGCATTTAGGTATTAATGCGCACTCATTCATTGACCAAAAAAAAAGATTTAATTTGTAAAAATCTTGAATACTTTCAAAGTAATTAATTTATCAAGCTATGAATTTCAAAAAGAGATTCCACAACCCATTGGGAATCTTAATACACTTTGAATAATTGAGTTCAATAGGAGAATTTGTAATGTCGATAATACTTATTCAAGTGGTTAAGAGCTTAAACATAAAAAAAAGAAAAAAAAACCTAATTAATTAACAAGTTTGATGTTTTTCTTAAGTTTTAAATTTCAATTCTATCTCTTAACTATTAATCTACCTTATCTCACAAAAAAAAAAAAAAACAAAACAAAACCTATTAAGCTACCTAATTTATGTAAGCTATATAGCTTCTTAGATTGTTGCTTAATTAAGTAATATTGGATATTTAATGGAAAACATGATCATTAAAAAAAAAAGTAAGTTTTATTTTTTTTGACAGCAAAAAAAAGTAAGTTAGAAACTTAAAACTTTTACTAAAATAGAAGGTCTGTAACGCATTATTGGATATGTGTTCTTATTAATTAAATAAAGAGTATCAAAGCCAAATTTTAAATAAGACTTTTTTTAACCTTATATTTCATAAATTTAAATTACCATATTGAAATTATAAACTTTTATTAAATATGAAAAAAAATTCCTTAACATAAACCAAAATAAAGTTAAATAGACATATATGATTTTGATGAATTTAAAAGAGTTAACAGCCAAAATATAATATTAATAATAATAACCTCTTCCAAAATATCAATTAAATAAACTCTAACTTCATTTTCTCTCAATTTTTCTCTGTTAGCATCTTTTTTTAGGTAAGAAGGGGCAATTTTTTTTATCATTATTGGTCTGAAATAACTCATTTACACTTCTTTCATCATTTTCTATCTGATAAATTGGTTAAAAGCGCTTTGTAGATTTAGGTTTTATTTATTTTTGTGAGTTAATTGTCGTATTTGTGTCGTGTGGTTTGTATCGTCTTTCGGAATCTGTCTTAGTGGCACTTACTTATGTTTGACCAATTGGGACGAGTAAAGTATATATGATCGAAAATAAGAAAAGCAAAATCAGTGATCATTAGTATATTCTGAGCCAAGTAAGGCGTAATGGTAATGCTCGAATATGTAAAAACTGATTATCAAATGTATAGGCTTTGATTCGGTTTATTATGTCATTAACCTGAATGTTGTTTCATCATTTATGATTTTTAGTGATTTTGATTATATATTTTATTGATGCAGGGATGCAGTCGTTAATTCGAGTCGCCAGGATGCAAATCATTTGAGCCTTATATCAATTTCAAGGCCATGTGAGATTAATAGATGTGCTTTGAAGGTCGATTACCAAAAGATTAAATAAATAATAAATTCATGGATTAGTAGATTATGAGACCATTAAGGTTAATACTTAATAATGAGGCTTAAAACTCTTCTAAATTACCAAAAAGGCCCTCAATGTGTTATCTTCTCCATAATACTAATACCGAGCGAGTCATTACTTGCTCGCACCATATATCATTATCACATTCGATTTTCTCTGTGTTTCTCTCTCTCTCTCTCTCTCTCTCTCTCTCTCCCGTTCTCGGTAGGACGATGGCGGGACCGAGCTCTCCTCTTCGCCGCTGCTTCTTCGTACTCGCGCTACTCGCTCTCTTGTGTATCCATGTTTCATTTGCTGCCGATCACCACTTCGAAGGCTTCGACTCCGACGACGTTGCCGATGACGAAGAGGCGGTCATTGAAACCCTTGACCACCCGCCTCCAATCCAACTCACGCGCACTCACGCCGATCTGCCACCGCCAGATCGCGAACAAGAGGAAGATTCGGAGACTTCTCAGCTATCTGATCTCCCTCAGAATCCCTCGTCTAACGGCCTTGAGTATTGGGATGAGGACGAGTTTGAAGGTATTCCTGAAGAACAGTCCCCGGAGGCCCCGAAGATTACGGAAAATGCCACTCCGGATGACCCTAGCTCCGATCCGATTAAGACCGCGAAGCCTCAAAAGGCCGGCGGTCCAAGATCGTACACAGTCGAGATTGTGTGCGTATCGCACTGATCATGTTCGCGATCAACGCTTCTTCACGGAAAGCGAGAGAATGAGAACATAGCGTTGGCGTGGGCTGCGAAATTTGGGGCGAGAGATTCGATTTTTGACAAGAATTTCAGCCTTGTGGGCGTCGGAGAAGGCGATGACCCGCCGTTGTTGTTGAAGGAAGAGCAAAACGTGTTCAAATTTTATGCGAGCGGGCGGAGGTATTGTTCGGGGCTATTGGCAACGTGGAGTTACGGAGTAGGCATGATCTTATATCGGGTGTGCAATTGGGTGATGAGGAAGGGATGGGAATCAGTTTCGAATCTATATGAATCAGAGAGGCGATGGATCAGGTGGTTTTGGTGGCGAGAGGAGAGGCTGGCCAGAGGGGATGCAGAAGAGGTGAGGATTTGCAGAGGTATGGGAGTTTGTTTGTCCTGGGCCTCGGGTGGGGCGCAAGTGGGTGGCTGAAGGAATTGGCTGTCATTTCAGAGTCTAAGGAGGTGGCCAGGGATTTGATTACCGAGGCAGTGCTTGATCAGGTAAAATTGCATTCAGTCCTTGGTTTGTAGTTTAAGATTGCTGTTAGGATATTAATATTTAATTTTTTTAATATGATGCTTAAGGTTCCTAGAATTTGTCAATTTTGTGCATTAAGTTTTGTGTCTTTGATATTAAATGAATGTTAAATGTGGAATGACAATGCATTTATCTTCTTGTGGATGCATATTACTTATTTATACATATTTGAATTTCAAATTAGATATTGTGTCATTTATCAAAAAAAAAAAAAGGAAATAGATGTTCAGTGTTCTGTGAGATCATTAGTATTGTGGTCTTGTGCGATTGTGATATTGAGTCAATGTGACATTAGATGAATCTAATAACAAATCTATCTTATGCATGACAAGAAATTTGGAACCTCAAGTTTCTAATAGTAAGGTTGTTAGAGAAGATCCATTGAGATTTTATCTTGTTTTTATCTAGGGAAGCTTGTCTTATGCTTTTCAAGAATTGCTCTTGGTTCAATATGTTCTCTAGTTACATGTAATTTGAGTGCTTAGAGATTGATAAGTGAAATCCCTGCTTGTTTTAGCAACGTTGCTATCTCGTGATATGCACATCTCGTTGAAGCTTTTAGGAAGCTTTTATTTTTGTAATTATTAGTAAACAAGTATAAAAATGACAAAGAAAAGGCCTAAGTATACTACAATGTACAGGGCAAAAAAGAAAAAAGAAAAGAGGGATAAAAAAAACTCTCGCTGCACCTACAACCTAGCCAATCTAGGAAGTCAAATAAGCGAAACAACCTAGACCCTAAATGTGTTCTGACCCACTTCGAAGATATTTGATCTTGTTTTATCAAGGAAATCTTGTCTTGTGCTTTCCTAGAATTGCTTTTCTTGTACTTCTCAATAATTGCTCTTGGATCAATATGTCCACTAGTGATAAGTAGTTTGAATGTGTTATGGAAATTGAAAATGCTGCTTGTTCTCATATGCTTGTCCTTCCATCTCATTGATATGCATATTGACGTTGAAGCTTTTAGCAAGCTCTTTCATTATTATTTTTTTATTTTTTATTCCCTCAATAAATAGGGCATAGTATTAAAGTGCCAAAAAAAAAACGCTTAAAAGTATGCATGATGCATACAATGCCAAAAAAAGGAGGGATGAATGAAAAAACTACTTCCTCGCTTCACCTACAACCAAACCAATCTATCAAGTCAAGAAACAACCTAGACCTAAATGTATCTGACCTACTCCAAAAACAATTGTACATAAAGAAGAGTAAAATAACATAATATGTTAGTTCAGAGTCTTCAAAGGGTCTACAGTTTCAATAAAGTTCAAAATAAGTACAAAGAAGCTACTTTCTAAAGCTCCTTTTCTTTTCTTCCCAACAAAGGCATCCCACCGGCTAATGAGGATATCCTTGATTGAGAAAGGCATTACCCACTATATATCAACAACAACGAAGATTAGGTACCACAATTTGATTTCCTTGGGACAGTGAAGGAGAAGCACAAAGGAGAAATTTTCAGCAAGCTTTTTGTGAGGTTGGGATGAGAGAATGTTAGATAATAAGGATTTTTTTTCCCTCTAAGTTGTAGTCTGATATGTAGGGTAATACGAGATTTATTTAATTTTTTTTATAGGTATAGGGGTGTGTGTGTGTATTGAGCCAGGCCCCATGGGGCTGTAGGGCATTAGAGATGCCTGCACCAGTCATGATTCCCTTTCTTTACAGATGTCTTTTCAAGGTATTGCTCCAGTTTTGTGGCTTTTCCAGATATGCCAGTAGCATGGAACCAGGTGACTAAGTTGGCAATTGTTTTGAGAGTTTGATAAGTTATTGCTGGTGGAGCAATTTAGATTTTAGGTGAAGTTTTAAGCAAGATGCAGGGGTTGTTAAATTGTTAGCTCTGGAAGTGGCATTGAGGTTTTTTTTTGAAGCTGTTGAGAGCAGCGGAGGAAACCCAGGCAAAGCAGTATGACTAGCGGAAAGATAAAAGCTTTGGTTACAAGGAGAGAAAGTTGAAATTGTCCTCTTCATTATGAGGAAAAAAGGAGCAGAGATAAAGATATCTAGGAGACAACCGAGGTCAAAGTTTCTTTTTTTTTTTTTTTTTTGATAAGTAAGAAGTAATATTATCATAAAAGCAGAGAAGGGCCGCCAAAGTAGTGACCCAAAGAAGTACAAGAGAACAAACCCAACCCCAAAATTCAGTCCACAACAGCCGAAATAAACAATACAGACAACATCCCAGCAAACAAATTCAAGGTTTCTTGATCGATAAAAAACCAAAGTCAAGGTTTCTTGCAATATCAAATTAAATATTGTTCAAAAGTGGAATTCATGATGAAGAAAACAAATGATTAAATCTTTCTAAATGTTATTCGTGAAGAGGGTTTAAACTACCACTGTTTATATAGAGGTATTGCGCGATTTCCTGGATTATTTTTGGTGTAGGGGAGAACAAGTTGGTGAAAAGATCAGAAATGAAGCTGGGGCCCCTTTGTAGGTTTATATATATGATAAGATTTACAGAGAGGCAGGAACTAATGTGGTGTGTTGCTTATGGATGATGGCCATTTGCTTTTATCCTTCCCTTGATAAGAAGATTTCTCAAGACTGGGTTTTCATTTGCTAATCCTCCATTAGTTGGAGGGAGGTTTCATGTTGAAACCAGCAATTTAGATTTTCAGCCACTCTGAAGTTTAATAGATTGGCAATGTTTTTGAATGGCTATTCCCTTGGTTGTTTTGTATACTTATAAAAATACTGTTTGGTTAATGTATGATCATGTTCCTCTAAGGTGCTTAGGACACTTCCAAAGATGTGGATCGATCATAAGGAGAATGGAGTCAGTTTGCCTAAGGTATATATTGGCAAAGCACGCTTTTCTGCATATACAAAAATATAAAATCTTTCTATGGATTGAAGTAATGTCAAAGGAGTCACAATCAGCTGTGGAATTGAAATTAGGGGAGTATGATTGAATAAGAAAAGAAGTGTTTGCATCCTCCTGACATTTTTATGTTTGCCTGATCTTCTAAGATTATATTAACTGGTTGAGTCTATCTCTATTGTGGAAGATGATAGGAGGGCTTAGAGAGAGGGTTTTCAGAGTGAAGAGGGCGGGTAATGCTACCTAAATGATGTTTTAAGCTGAATTCTATGGTCATTGCTTCTTGGCAGAAAAACTGGGAAAAGGTTAGAACCCTCCTTGAATTGTAAAGATGGTTATTAATATTTGGCAATTGAGGCCAAAGTTTTTCAGTTAAGGTCAGATTCACTAATTTACAAAGATGAGAATTTGACTTATGAGGTAGTATGGAATGTTAGGTTGGTTTATTTTTGAAGTTGTTTGAGCCTGTAAGGAACCTAAATGTAGAATACACCCCTAGGTCATATGGTGGTGAAGAATTGTACTTCTTGATGGCAAAGTTGAGAATTCTGAATTATTTTCAGGATCCAATAACATAGCTTTCAAAGAATAAGAGAGGCTTTTCCTGATTAAAAACATCACTCTTTCAGCATCTCGGTGCCTAAAAGGGGAGAGTGTTTAAAAGATGGAGAAATTCTGGTCTAATTATCAGAGTGATCAGGCATAACAGAGTACCAAAGAAAAGATGTGAGGCTTATGATCAAATTACTTTGGATCATTTTTACATGATAAAATTCTTTCATCACTATATTCAATATATCAAATCCAATTCTTTCCAACGAAGTTAATTTTTTTAGAAAACCAGGAATCACATTTAAGATTAAGGCCTTGCTTGGTGAGTAGCAGTTATCAATAACAAAGTAAGGAAGAATTATTGTTGTTAAAGAGAATTCAAGCCATTAGTCTTCATTGGTGCATCCTTTGTATGGGTGATCCAGGACAATTCGCCATCTTTTTCTATATTGTTCTGATTACCGTAAGAATATCGATGTTATACTGGGTTATGGCATGTTATGTAAACAGAAAGATGGATTAAATGCTTTAGAGTTTATGTGACATGATGATTCTTAATATATGGGTGTTTTAGGGTAGCTCTTTAAAGGCAAGATCTCAAAGACTGCTTGCTTCACTTTGAATTAGATTTATGAGAGTTTACAATAAAATGGAGGACCATTGATCAAAGAGGTTGAGAGATTCACTTTACATCTTTTCTTGCTTCGTGCCATGATTTAAAAGGAATTCATTCAGTTTGAGTTTAGAAAGAAAGGATCAATGAGAGGTGAGTTCAACCTGGGTTGAGAAGACGATATCTTGTGGTCCAGAATCTTTAAAGAGATCATCTCCTTCTATAGTGGAATTCCTTTTGTCTTGATAGATTTTGTGCGTCTGTGGGGAGAGAAAATCCCTCATGCTTCTCGTAAAATCTTTATTTATAACTAATGTATCTCTCGTTTTTTATTAAAAAAAATTAAATAAGTGGCAAAAAGAGGCAAGCAATGGTACAAATGTTGTTTATGCATAAATTTTGATACTTCTCATAAATCACGCAGCTTTGTATTTAAATAAAGATTTGTTTTTGTTATGGTTTTTGGTGTAGATCACTGTTCAGGTTTTCTTGGCGAAGAAAGCTTTGAGAAGTTCGAAGGGTTTCATATCAATGCATTTGATCAACACCTCAGGGATCTACTTACACACAAAAGATGCTGCTGTTCAAGTTTGCTCTTCCTGATGCCAAAAAACATGGCCATATGACTCGCTTGTGGCTCTCATAATTTATTACATTGATTAACGCTGATACAAACTCAGTTCACAGGTGGGGTCCGGTCCAGATCAATAATCTATGTTAAAGAAAAGCCAAAATCTAATTATTCAGCTATTTTGGTCATATAGAGATATCAATCATGGTTATGTTATGTTATGTTATGTTATGCAAAAACCATATATAGGCTCGGTTTAAAAAACAGAATCAGCTGTGACTGGGAAGGCTGCTCAAGAGGCATACAAAGAACAACAAAACGCTAGACAAGAAGCGTTGCAGAAACGGAAGGCGGATAGGAAAAAGATGTTGGAGGAAGCAGAGGCAAAGTTGGGCAGAAGCATCGCAAGGTGAGCCACAGAATTGTAAGGTCCCGCGGCGAAGAAGGGAATGCCAAGGGTGAGGATGACCCGCGCTCACTAGTGCTACAGCTGGTCTTCCTTCACCATATTCTGATAATTTGCTGCGGGTTTTTCCCCTGAATAGACTTTTTTTTTTTTAGTGTCTGGTAACCCTCACTGCCAGTAATTTGTAATCTGAGAGAGGTGTTTGGCATTATCAAAGTTAGGTGTAGTTTGGGAGATACTGTCGCACCATATTTTAGGCTTTAGTGGGAGGAATTAAAAATGGAGTAGTAGACTAGTAGTAAGTAGGTTTGTTCTGGCACAGTTAGACAAACTTGAGCAACTCTAATAATTTGGAGTTCGAGTTTCCCCTAGGGGTTATTATTATGTTGTTTAATTATTTTTCATAATGTAAAGTTGAATTCATGTGTGGACATCCCTTCTGGAGCATATTATTATTATCTTTGAATTTTTGGGTGAATCATTTGAAACAATGCATTCTAGAAATAGACAAAAAAAAAAAAATACAATGAGGGAGTGCGTGTATGTTCTCAAATTTCAAGTCTGAATATACTTGATAGTGCGAAATTGTCATTTAAATAACTTTTTTTTTTTTTTCAACTTTTCATAACAATAATGATCAAAATCAATAATAGTAAATATGAAAGAGTTAAAAGTTTAGACTTAATGTAAGTTTTTGAAGTTTCATCCCAAAATAAAGGGGACATCTGGCATGGATCCCTCCCATTCATAACTATTTTTCTCTAAATGGAATGAGATTTGAAATTTTATTTCACCATTTGGGGTCCTTATTACAAATTCCTTCATTTTCAGAAAATAAGGGAAGCATCACAACAACATCTTGATCCGGCAAAATATTCAATCTATAAAACATACAGCTTACAGAGTCAAGTATTACAAATTTTGGTGTCTGGGATTTATTACCATCCCACCCATTATACACCCAATTATTCTGATACCAAGCGTCCAAATTTTGGAAGCGATCATTCAATGGGACTCACAACTGAATAAAAAATCGACTTTGTTTTTATTGTTTTGATTGTTTTGATTGTTTTTTAATGATTATTTATTCTAAGAATGGAATATATGTAGAAGGAAGTTTACCAGTAAGAGTGATTTTATCTAAATGAGCAGAGCTGTTGGTAAGGCTTTTTAAACTCCTCTTCAAGAATAACGAAGAGCTGAACCAACCAGCGGCCAAGTCGTAAATAATGGCGATGTACACCAGCAGCCAAAATTGATTTCACCGGTATCGAGACAGCCGATCCATTCGTCTTCTTTGCAGAGCAGGGAGAAGGTGCCATTCATGTCTTCTTCGGACGGCTGGCTGAGCTCGGTTTTCGGACACGTTCTTTCTTCTTCGTCCTTGTCACTGCTGCTTTCTGCAACTGAAACCTGGTCATCATCGTCCTTCTTGGTGTGAAGCTTGTGGTCATGGTATAATCTTTCTTCCTCTTCCATGTCGGTTTTCTTGTTAACTATTGCAGTCACCATTCCCTCTTCAGTGATGTTAATGTGGGAGACTGATCGATTGGAGGATCAATGGAGTAGGGCGATGGAGAGGGCTGGAGCCTGCAGAACAAGAGAGATGAACAGAAGGCCAAAAAATTGAGGAAGAATATGATCATGAAGGAGAATAGCAAAGTGTAAACAAGTCAAGGTACTCGTGAGCTACTCAAGCTCGACTTGTGGAATACTCGAATTCGACTTAGAGTTAATCGAGTTGAGTTCGAGTATCACAATACTCGACTCGAGATGCTCGTGAGTTTAATCATTATTTACTATTTTATTCATCAAGTCGTTTTCGAGTCAAATTTCAATATAATTATTTATTAATTTTTTAATTAATTCGAGCTTTGTTCAATAAAGTTCGAGTAGCTTGACTATTTTTTGAATCGAGTTTCAAACATGTGAAAAAAAAGCTCGATTGAGTTCGAGTTGAGTTTGAGCTTCGAGTTTTTTAATTGAATTGAGCTCAAGCTTGGCTCCGTTTGAACTCGACTTAACTCGATTATACTCCTAAGTTATACTTATTTGGCATAGATCTTGAATTTTAGTGCTAAGAACTAGATCATCGTATCTGGGAACAGAAGATTTCCATGACTTGCAATAATGTTTGGTTTAAAAAATTCTTTAAATCAGGATTATAAATTATTGTTCAAGGTAGACTTATAGTACATTCTCAAACTTTTCAGAATAAATCTGGGCTGAGTGTAGGACACCTTAAGAACTCATCAACAGCCCTTACCCACCTGCACAGGAAAATAAATTTAAATTTAAAAAAAATGAAAAATAAAAAAAATGTGACTTTAGTATGAAAACTGTCATCGACATGGATGCAACTGGACTTTACAACTTTGAACCAAGAAGAAGATTGAATGAAAATATGCATGAAATCAAGTAAGATTACCTATATCACTATATGCAGATAAAAGTTTTAACTTCCGAAAAAAAAAAGCATTCAAAATGGGAGGGGGAAAAACATGTAGCTTGTTCAATCAAATTCACATGTACAGCCCATCATGTCTATCTCATGTGGTAAAACGCTCAACGTTTCAAAAAAGCAGGGATAAAAAGGAGAGGAGTCCCAGATTCGAGTTCCAGTGGAGACAGTTTTTATATCACGACTAAAGTGTTTAGCTGTTGATAAGTATCTATCCATTAAAGCAAACTGGTCTCACAAAGACAAAAAATATACCTGTTTTTAAAGACAAAAAATGCTAATAACTCTATACAAAATACAAAGAACTTGAAGTTTTTAAAAAAACTTTGATGGCTTCTAAAAATTGTTTTATAAATTTGATGTAGAAAAAACTTTCTTGGTTTTCACAATTTTAATGTAAGTGTTACTATATTTTATGAAGAAGACTATCGTTTCTTAATTTTGAAACAGAAAACGAAAAGAATATGCAAATCCAGCCCAACCAATCTCTTAAAATAATGTATTCATCAAAAATGACATCAATCACTTTGGCCAGAAAATTCAGATAACATCTTCATGAAGGAAATGAATGGGATTTCATTATAGACATTTGCGCAAATGGAGTAATAGAATGAAGAAGATGGCATCACACGCTGTTTCCGCTGTGAGCCCTTCCTCTCAAAAATCCTAGATGTCCTCCGTGTTTTGTTGTTGTGCGACAATATTTTTATTTGCCTCATAAATGAATCACATACAGGTCAGTTGCTTATAGAATAACATAGATCATCAAGCTATATGAATACTGTGCCAAACTGTTGATGCGATACAATGTGACACACAGTATGTTTATCAACCACACAATCATATTATAGGGCAAACCGGCAAATACACCATAAGTTACATACAGTCGAGGAGAAGTTCATAATATGATGTTTGAAAATATTTTTTGGGTTACCTACTAGAGACTTAAACCTGGCATATTGTAGCTTTGGTAAATCCTAATGGTCCTTTTTAATATTTGATTTGAAAGTGTTCTGAGATCTGACGGTATCAAGACTTAGAGAAGGTTCTTAACTTTAGCTTTATAACCGAACAGGTTTTCCGACTCGATGTTCTGTTGGAAATTATTTCCTCCTCCCTCTTGTAGGTCATATAGAGTGGAAAGAGCAAGCTGAATGCAGGTGATTAGGGTTGTCGTAGATTTTAAATTTGATTTGAAAGTGATCTTGGGATCAAGTAAGCAAGACTTAGAAAAGATTCTGAGCTCCAGAAGCTTCATGAATCACTATAGTTTTCCAACTTCTCGATATTCTACCAGAAACTATTTCCTCCTCCCTCTTATAATTCATATAGAGTGGGAATGGCAAGTTTAATGCAGGTCATTTGGGTTGTCATAGATTTGAAATTTGATATGAAAGTGTTCTTGAGATCGAGGGTAAAAGAATTAGACAAGGTTCTTGTTCATGAAGCTTTATGAACCACTACAGGTTTTCCTAACTTTGATATTCTACTGGAAATCATTTCCTCTTATAATTCATATAGATCGGAAAGGGCAAGTTGAATGCAGGTCATCTGGGTTGTCATAGATTTGAAATTCGGACAAACAGCAATTGAACCCTTAAAGAAACTCAAAGAAAATAAAATTATTGTAAGTATTATGCGGCTACCAATGTGATCTAAAGACTGCAACTAAAAGCAGTAAGAAACATTTTTCAACATCTTTAGACGATCATTCATCTAAAGATGTTCATATGAGTGACGTGAATATGAAAAGATGGAGTGAGAAATTCTAAACAAAGTGAACCATTAAGAAACTTGAAAAGAAAAATTACATATTAAGATCAAATAAAGGAGCTGGCAATTATGGAAATAATGAACTTCATACATTAAAATGCATATTTCACTAAACTTTCTCATGTTATCAAGATAATGCCATCAACGGCTTCCTGATGAAGACTTTTAACTTCCAACAAGATGAAGGGACTTTCGAATATAAGATTAAAATTCAGGAGTTCTTCTTTTTTATTTCTGTGTTTATTATAGCATTCATATGCAGCATTTTTTAATTAGGATATGAGGTGAAAATTTTCAGTATTTCCAATTATGTAATCATGTGATAAATAAAATCATACTTCAATTTATCATGCTTAAATTTTTATTACGGCAGCACGTGAGTCTCTATTTATTCATCCATGGAATGGCTTCTTCAGCAGACTGGATCATCCAAAGTACTGATACAGAGGAGTGTTCGACACATTCGACAAAACTAGCACCACTAGAACGCCTGTAATAGGTCCACATCTGAACACTGCAATACTTCAGTAAATCGGGAGAAAATATGAATAAATAACAAAATTCTTACCTCGTATTTTCCAATAAGACAGGTTGCATGGTTGTCAAAGTCTCGAACAGAACGTGACTGTTATAGAAGGGAAATGAACCAACTGGTCACATTAGTAAGAACAAGACAGATTTGGCATTCAAACTCAACGTATAAAAGGCTGTCGAGATGAATATCAAAACATGACTTATCAAAAAAAGATTAATATCAAAACATGACCTTTAAGTTGAAAGCAAAATATGTAATTGAGAAGGTTAACATTCTTAACCATACTACTAGAGGAAGACAGATTCACTTCTGAATGTTAGATACATTCTAACAGAAAATATGGCTGCCATTAAAGAAAACTAGGAAAAGAAAAGAGGTTAGCCAACCAACAGCAAGTATGTGATTTAAGAATGAAACACTCACTTAAATTCATCATAATAAAACAGCTAAAGTTGTAGTTAAGTTCATAATGGTAATCCTGCCTAGGCTATTTAGAAGCATTTTGGATAATAGAACCACAAAGTTATTTGTCTCATGTTACATGCCTAATATACTGAAAGTGAGGAAACTGGAAAGTAAGAAAGGTCGATGAACCCCAATGCCTTCCCAATCAGCAAGACGAGATAAGATGGGTTGATGCCTGCAAGAAGATTCATTTAGTTACACAAAAACGACTTGAACCCAACTCATTGTGAAATTGAAAATAAAATTAGAATTGTTGAAGAAACACGTATTTTCTATGTTATCATGATAAAAAGAATGCCATTATGAAAATGTAGTCATCATAATACCCAACAAGAAGGTTATCCAAACATACAATTACAACTTTGTAGGCCACTGTTAGAGCTTTGTCATAATTTCTGTGATGTTATGACACGAACCCAACGCCAGGCCTGCAAAGAAAAAGAAAGTGGGGAAAAGAACATATGACTATGAGCAAAACATTATAAACAATCCTGGAGCATCTGTTGAGTTCAGATAGGTGACTTGCAAAGTATATTCAACTTTTGCTGAGGTTATAATAACAGACTAGCAGTAACATAGACTCTTTTTTTTTTTTTTTTGGGGTTGTTATTTTATAGGGAGAGATTCGTTTTTTCTTTGTTTGATATATAAAAGCATGAAAAGATTATATTAACAAAAAAAGCCCAAAGAACCGTAGAAAGCATGTATACAATAGGAATCGAAGGGCACAGAAGAAAAAACAGCAAAAGATTGAAGCAATTTGCCTTCCCTCATCCAGAAACCATCCATTCAAAACGTTGATTAAAGGTAGAGGTCCTTGATCTATCAACACCTTGGTACAAGACCATAAACTATATACAAAAGAATTCTTCGATCTTAGAACAGAAAGATTCCATTTTCAAAAGCTATCCTATTTCTTGGTAGAAACATTGGCTTTGGGTGAAAAATCAAAACTCAACTTTATATTGGCTAAAGGACATGAAGCAAGAATACATTCATGGTCACAACAAGTTGATAAGTTTTAAGAGTTTGATTCATTAGCTTTAACAAGAGAGAAAAGGGAAATGGAAGAAGAAATAGAGAAAAACCTCTGTTTATAACAGTTTGATTTATTTTTATATCAGAAAACCAAGTAAGCTCTTCTCATAACATCTTCACACAATATTTCATTGATAAAATTTTTTTAAACCAGCATGTTTTTTACTTTGAGAGTAGTGGAAATATAAAGCAAAAAGAACTTTAACACTGGTAAATATTAAGTCTACAACCAGCAGGATCTACTTTCCTCATATACCTACTTTGTTTTCCTCATACAAAAATCAATCAAGTGATAAAAAGATGGGTATTTAAGGTCAACCTTATCCATTTTTACTCTGGGCAATTGAAATGAAGAAACTTATTGATCGACAGCAAAGGTGCATGATATTCATATTAAATCCTGTTGAAGCATGATGGTTCATATTAATCCAAATTCTAAAAGTTTCGGAGCTTTTAGGAGAGTTGGTCATTTAAAATGATATCAGAGCTTGGTTTGGCAGGAGGTCCTGGGTTCGAATCCTCTCCTTACAATTTAATCCCCATGTTTCTTTGAAAGTCCATAATGGACTCTGACTCTCCACATGTGTAGGTATGGGGTCATGTGCACGTGAGGGAGGGTGATGAAACATGATATTCATATTAAACTCAAATCCTAAAAGCTTGAGCTTTTAGGAGAGTTGGTTTATTTAACAGTCCAAATCCTGGCTGCTTTGAGTGGAGAGACTCTGTCATTGGCAGTGCAGACGTGTTCCCGGTTTTACAAGAGGTCCAGGTCAGAGCCACCTTTTTGCAATTTATTCCCCATTTGTTGATTTGAAAGTCCATGAAGGACCCTATTTGGTTTATTTGACTCTCCACGTGCGGGTATGGGGCTGCACGTAAGGGAGAGTGTTAAAGGCATGATATTCATATTATATCCAAATCTCACAAGCTAAAGCTTTTAGGAGTGTTGGTCGTTTAACAATAATCATAGATGAAAAAGTACAATTACATGCGAGGATCGTCCATGAACAAGAGAAAGGGCTGGTGGACATTTTTGCTCCTCATGTAATACCTATATCATTAAACACTAAAAACCTACCAAAAGATCCATGTAGAAACAGGATAGCAGCAGCACCAACAAGAGGAATATTAACCCCATCCTCTCTGGGAAGATATTTTACTGGAATATTAACCAAGAGATGAGAAAACACAGTGGAAGGGATCCACATCCAAACAAAAATAAAGCAACAATCCTAATAAAATGCCTGAATATGAGAAAGTGCAGAATTCAAACAAAAACAAAAAAGTCAATTGAGCAATTAATTGATAACACAAATGTTGCAAGGCTAAGAGAACATTCTGTGAGCAAAAATGAATGTTGTCATTGTTTTCAAATGCTTGTACAAAGGCCGCGAGATGAGGCAAATGAATCAGAGCTAATCCTTAAAAATAAACTGTCTATTGTGAAATAATCAATACACAAATGCAGCAGCAGAAAAATTATATCAGCAGAAATGAATGTTGCCAAAAGCCTTTCACGTTATTTTTGTAAAAGCCATAATGAAAAATAACATATATAAAACAAAGAGCACATAACAACATAAGTTTTCTTTAAAGAATCGATAAGAGCTGTTAATAGTTATCATCACATCCAAGGAAACCAACATGGCTCAGGCGGCTACTAAGGTTGATTTAGTGAATCTAGGGAAAAGAAACCAATTGTGGCTCAAAAGTATTGAAATCAACTTTTGAATATATATTTAAAATTATATACATAAATAATTAGACCCATCAAAAAATATATATACATAAATACTTAGGATTCAGCAAGGTAGAGGGCACTTTCGGCAGAAGTTCTAACTTGTAAACCTGGAATGACTCAAAAAGGTGTTGTAAAATAACCAAATTGCCTCAATTCATGATAACTCAGACCAACCCAGTGACTTTAAAGTATTGAAATTTAACTTCAAAAGAGAGAGATAAAGAGATATAAAGTTTCCATCAGGGATCATTGGCAGGAAGGCAGGAAGATCAGTCTTCTAGTTATAACTTGTAAACCAATGACCATAAAAATTGTTGAACAGTATCCTCCTTTAATACTGCAAGGCATTAGCTCTAATAATTCAGGTGGAAAATATTTACATTGTTAAGCAGCATAAAGAAAATCATTTTAGTGTCTGACAATGCCATCATTAGGCATGTAACTGCTTTCAGTTTTTCATTCCTACAAATGAAAGAAAAAGGAAAACAACAAATAACAATGGTTACCAGCGGAATGTCTATACCAGAACATTGGCAACAAATGCTGAAGCTCCAACATAAATAGAGAGTTTCTGATGACTTCATGTGCTGAAGATGATCAATTCCTTCCTTATATCCTCCGTCCATCCAGCATTGTACATGAAATCAGACTACCCAAATAATGAACAACAGAGACATCATCCATAAATTTATAACCAAAAATTCTGAAAAAGGAGCATAATCCACATACAAGAACTCCATCTGACATCTAGACTCGGCATATTAGCGCATAAGATATGAAATCACTAGAAACAAGTAATCTGTTAAAATATTAAGAAAAAATGTGTATCTCTTTTGTTGCAGATTAGACAAAAAATACCATGCCAGTTACAGTTATCATATAGAACATTCGTCAAGTGACAGAAACTTTCTTATTCCATTTTCAAAAGAAATACAATATTCCAACCCATCCTTTTGAACTGGTCAAGATAAGAAGTCTGCCCCATGACACTTCCCATACAAAAAAGGAAAAACTAACCTTCATTGGAGCTCAGGTCCTCCAAACAGTACTAAAGAAAAGGACTCAGGTCCTTTAAGTAAGAGCAATAAAGCACTCCTTGTGCTTTCTCCAACTCAAAATGTCAACCACTTCACAACCAAAGATTGTAAATTTCAAAGCAAAATTTCCACTTCACCCAGCTCTTAATTGTTAAATTATCTTATAAAACAAGGGCTCTATCTTATAAAAGGAAGGTATACACAACATATACAAATGGGTCGGAAGGCCAAAAACTACAAAGGTTTCAATATAGCAAGAATCTTAACAACGCCACCCTACATAGTTCTCCATGATAGATTTACTCATATTAGTAATCTAGGTTCCCTTACAAAATTTCTTTGTTTCTTTCTTTGGACCTCACGCACCTAGTATACCTCACTATTATATAAGGGCCTATGACTCATCCAAATGCTTATGTTGACAATAATATGACACAAGGTGGAATTTTGCTTTGAATACATTCATTTCCCTTTTGATACATCTTTGTTGTTTACTTGTTTCCTTTTTCTTCTTAGTTATTACAAATAACTATGACAAGAAATTGTTAGATAGATTCAATGACGAAGAAAAAAGAGAAAGGTATGTTGTGTAAGCTGGATATTGAAAAAGCCTATGATCAAATTAGTTGAAGTTCTATTCATGGCCCAAGAAATGGGTTTTGGTAGTAAGTGATGGTTCGATTATGAAAATAATAATGGCTAGTTTTATTTTGTTAATGGCGTGACCGCAGGCTTTTTGTAGTTTCAGGGCAAGACAAGGAACCCTCTGCCCCGTATCTTTGTGTCACTGAGCTTCCATCCTTATTGAGAAAGCTATTGCTAAAGGATTCCTGACCGCCTATAGGTTTGCAGGAAGAAATGGGGAAACTATGCACATAACCCATCTGTTGTTTGCTGATGATACTTTGGTTTTTTGTAATGATTCGGAAGAGCAATTGTCATCTCTATGCTGGATTTTACTTTGGTTTGAGGCTCACTCTGGTCTAAGAATCAACTTAGAAAAGAGCGTTATAATGTCAAGGGAAGGCTTAGAACACTGGAAGTTAGGTTGCAACTTAGGAACACTCCCTTAACCTATTCGGGGCCTCCCTTGGGAAGGCACGAAGCCCATAAATATTTGGGATGGTGTGGAAGAAAAGTTTGAAAATTAGTAATCCGAAAGGCAATATATTTCAAAAGGGGAAGGCTTACTTTATATGAAACATGATGACTAACCCGCCTACATTATGTCTCTTGAATGCCCAGAGTGTGAGTTCAAGACTTGAGAAAACTAAAGAGACTCTTTCTTGTGGGAGCCCACCTCAAGAGAGGAAAAATCCACTTGATAAAGTGGGAAAATGTTTGCTAGTGTAAAATGAAGAGGGCCCTAGCTATTAGAAGCCTTGTTCTTATGAACAAAGCACTTTGGCAAGTGGGCTTCCAAGTTTCTTATTTGAGAGTACACTGCTTGGAAAATCGCCATCAACTGGCATGAACCGAGGGAGGAGGTTGGTTCAACTCCGAAGGGGTAACAATGCTAGCAAAGGTCTTGAAAAAGAATAAACTCGGGAGGTAGTGAATTTAGTGACTAGAGCCTTGAGCTCTGGGGAAGGAAACGGGATCGGATTTTGGGAGGACACCTGGTGCTTGGAACCCGATATTTTTAAGACCCTTTAACGACTGGGAGATGGAGCAAGTCCAGAATTTTTTTGCGTTATTAAACAACAAGCATATTTTCCCGGTGGGAAGACACAATTAGTGGAAAGGTAATAAAATGGTCAAGCCAATGAGGTTACAATCAATTTGGAAGAAGGTGCTCTCCTCAAAGCCCCTGTGAAAATTCTGTGGAACCCTTATGTGCCTTCAAAAGTGAGTTTCTTCGCTTGGGAAACCTGGTGGGGGAAAGTCTTAACAAGAAATCAATTAAAGAAGAGGGGTTACCAGTTGACAAGCATATGCCCTTTTTGTAGGAAAAATGAAGATAGCCTAGATCACATATTGATACACTGCTCAGCAATATGGGAATTATGGACTACCATCCTTTCGGTAATAGGAATCGGTTGGGCTTGTCCTTACATGGTTAAGGACCTTTTCTTATGCATTCGGAGTCGCCCCGCAAAGAAAAAACAACAAAGTCATGTGGGATGTTCCCATGTGTTTGCTCGGGCCATCTAGAAAGAGGAACAAAATCATGTTTGAAGATGCTTCCTTTTCTTCTTCTAGGTCACATTCAATCAGTTTCATTTCGGGCCGGGATATCATAGATGTGGATACTCTGTGAAAGACTCGCCACATTAAAATATGTCTACCGCTAGGAGTTAGTTTCCTCGTAAGGTTTATTGTTGTTGTCTCTTCCTTCCTTTGCTCTTCCGTCAGGGCTTCCCGGTTTACCTGTGTACTCCCAAGTGCTTTTCTCAGAAACACGAAATTTTTTTGTTACAATCAAAAAAAATTGTTAGATTTGAAAGAAAGTATCAAAGTGGGAAATGGGGTTTATATATAATAAAATGTATTTAGTAAGGTACTTGATAGTTTTCAGAAGATAAGAATAGGGAGATAATACTTTCAGATATGTATGATATCGTGCATCTTCAATTAAATCTAATTTGAGATTCAAACCCTTTTGAAATTCATGTAAGACAGTTTTTAAAATAACAAAGGTTTGAAATAGAGATAATAAAATTACATAAGAATAATTTTTAAACTTATATAATAAAAATAGTTAATCAAAATCTATCCTATAATTTTGGCATTTTTTTATCAATTTTAAATAATAAAGATTTAAATAGAGATAATAAAATCAAATCAAAAACAAAATTGTGTTACTTATCATTGCAAAGTTGACCACTTCAATGTTGAGAAAGAAGAAACCCACTATAGCATAATGATATATAGCCTTCCAACTTAAACTTGATTTAGTGAGCTCCACGGCTAATATTTTAAATATTTACTAAGCTGTGTGATTTATCCAAGTATATTTACTTCTATGGAGAACATTTTCAACAGTGTCAAAATATCGGGATATGAAGGATCAGAACCCTAAAAACATACCCCTACCAAGACACACACCTGAACCATGTGTAGCTTTGTGTCCAAGGGTTATGGCCCCATTTTATTGGCGTTTTCTTTATTGAAATCACTGATATAAACAGCTTAGATAATCCAGAGTTTAGTGTATTAAGGGTTAACTAACTTTAGATGATAAGTGTATTTTATTGTATATCCGCTGGCAGAGAGTTGGATTAAAAAGCAAGTCTTTAAAACGTTAGAAATCAAATGCTTATTAGTAGAAAATCTTTCTTTGAGAAGAAACTTACAGTTATTGATATGCCACCCAACCCTCGATGATTGCTCACCACAACATTCCAGCCACTTTTTGCAATCTTGAATGCAAGATGCTTTATATACTATGGAACAAGCTAAACTGTTAAAAAAGAAAAGGAAAAGAGAATCTAGCAGCACAAATAACTGGCAGTCCTAGATAAACCTTGAATAAAACAATGACGGTAAGTAAGGAAGATAGTTCAACACGTAAGAGAAGAAAGGCCTCATAAAAAATAACAAGAAGAGTTTTTAATGAGCAGAAAACAAAGGAGAGAACATGCATCAATTCCTCACTGACTTCTGATCAGAAACAACAAATCTTTTAAGTGATTCCCATTAAAATGAAGGCATTTTTAAGATTTCACATCCATGTAGTCATTTAATTTGGATCAGAACCAGAATTAGTAAGCCTTAGCCCCATGTATATGTCCAGACAACAATAATAAAAAAGACAAAAGTGAATCAAATCCTACCAAAGACTATCAAACCAAGGGGTCCATGACTTCCAGAAGAATTGATATGGGAAAAAGGAGATTTTTTTTTAAGTACATGTTAGAAAATAATAAAGTTGCAAGGAGCCAAAAATTCCAACAATACTGCACTTTGAGCAAGGTCAATGTGGTGAAAATAGTTTTTACAAAACAATATTCGATATGCACAATGACACTGTTCTACCGAAAACTTTCAATATGTGTTTTAAGATCACAAAGAACACAATTCCAACTAACATTCGAAAAATTGACCTCTCCACAATTTGGCCTCCAACAAAGATGTCAGCACCCTAGTTTGTGTAGAAGATTTGATATTTTGTTATTTAGGTTGCAAATACACAATAGCCAAGATGAAGACCAAAACCATCTGATTGAGGTAGTTGACATACTAAGGCATGATAACTCTTAATACAATGGAGGACATGGAACTGAATGGAGCATATGGCTAAAGGATTCACCTAATTGACCCAAAATAATTGAGTTTTGAAACTTCATTGTCTACCACTGTTGTTGAATAAAATAAGTTACAAAACCTTATTTCCTTTTATTTTTGAGTTGTCAATGGGAATTGCTTTTTAACTGTCTTTAAGTCAATGAAGGTTCTGGTTTCCAATCAAGATGTAAAGCTTATCCCTGACACCTTTAGGTCTTTGTGTGACCACTTGAACTCATCTCAAGGCCTGATATGCTATTATTCAACTGAATATTCCTAAAGGAAACAGATTTATTTCATAATGAAAGTAGAGAGATATCTATGGAACTCTACAAGCTCAGCATTGATTAAGGTAAGGGAAAAACGGAAATAAAAAGGAAGTCGATTGAGTTAAAATATCCTCAAAGGTAGTAGAAAGACAGGATATTTTTAATTTAATGAAGGACATTGTCATAAATTGAGCTGAATGGTGAAGAAGAATGTTTATTTAATTAACCCAAATGAGTACAAGACACTCTGGATGCCTATCTAGGAAAAGAAAATTATTTCTATCTGGCTTTTAAGTTCCGCAAAGTTCAATGTGGATGAACTTCAATTTTGCTTGATGAGTGCTTATCCCATATTAACTTTAGTTCTTTGTGTCATCAGTTGAAGTCTTCACATGATTGAAGGCAAACTTTAATACTCCTAAAAATCTTCACTGTGAACTTGGAGGATGAATACAATGGAATCATAAAATGATTGGGAAAAAGACAAACAAAAAGGAAACTTACAGCAGAAGAAGAATCACTTGTTAGGCCAGGAATCACAATAACAATGGGAGTTTTATCATCTTTACAAATAGTATCACTCATGTTGATGGCTACTCCCATAACTGTAAAGAATAGAGGAAAGATAAGACCAGAAGAATAGCATTTTATATATTCATGGAAAATCCATAAGATATTAATTTGAAATGCATGAATACACATCCGGATCAAAATATGTGAATATAAATCATTTTTCCAGAAAGGACACAGTGAATCACAAGGTAGTTTAACTGTTGAAAACGCAAGCATAAACAACCACAGACCTCCAAAATAAGAAGACTGCTACAGTTCAACTACTATAAGTCTAACCAAAAAACCATACTACCTCAGATTTTTGTACATTTATTTTTCTCTAAAATTAATTAGTCTAAAGAGTATGTTTGTTTTAAATTAAACCCGACATCTACAAAAGATATAATTTCTAAATTAAATCCAACCAAGATCAAAAGCAATAGCACATCAATTTTCTCTAACAAAGACCCATTGAAACTTGTGCACCTCTACGGCTATACTGGGGGAAAAAGAAGATGAGCTGACCCAAATTAGAAATTTCTATCCACTAATATTTAACCAGTAATCAACTAGAACTGTAACATTACGAATCCATTTAACTCAAGTAAACTGTAACAGTAAATTGAGCTAGAATATATGAAAAAAGAGTTTGGATCAACGGCAATAATATCCTAACAAAACCAACAGAACACAAGCCCAGCTTAATATGTAAAATACAATATAGGTAGAAGAATATCTCAAGAAGAAAATAAAGATACTCACAAGTGGGTTTCTTTTGATTTTCTTTTTGATGCTGGCTAAATTGCTAAGATCTTCAAGTTAATAAGATCAACTTAATATTCTACCTATTCATGCATTCTATTTCTTACCACATCATAGGCCTCTCTCATTCATTTATATCACTGCTTTCTCACCATCAAACACTCATGCGTATCATTTATTAAATTATGTTCATATCAAGCCAGTCATTTATTGACTGTAGCTTATGTGTCAATAGTATTTAAATACTTATCAATTATAGGTAAGCAGTGTCGAGTATCATGTGGTTGATAAATATTTTGTTGATGTGAATTCAAATCATATAAAATATATAAAATTTGTCGATTAGTAAATATAGAAGAATGCATTTATTTTTTGTATATTATTATGATTTTTTTGATATCCTTATCAAATGATAAATAAAGTTGTTGTACGTAGTAGCCTTCTTAATAAAGATGGAAATTGTTTTTTATTATGCATTATTTTACAAAGGGTCATTGCTGAATACAGCTTAATGGAAAGAGAGGATGGTAAAACTGTAATAGAATCCGTATGAACACTTAGAATGATTATTATTTGAGTTGAAAATAAGAGCGGATCACTTCTCAGTGAGCTACCTTTTTTCTTCCAAGATTGTGAGGGGAGTACAGTGACAGTGGACCCGGTCTTCTGTGCCGTTGCATCTTCTGGCGCGCCTATTTATCTTTCTCAGCCGTGCTGCGTTGTGTTCTCTTCGGTTAGTCGTAGCACCGGCCAGATTTCTAACCCGATTTTTTGCCAGCACCGGTCAAAAATTCTTCTCAGTCTCTTCAGCCTGCAGGTCGCACCGTATTTCTCGTATTAAAACCCATGACGGTCAATCAAAGCAGCTATTTGCTTCTGCTTTGCCGTTCATTTTTATAAAAAATTGAGTTCAACTAAATACAGCTCAACGATAGCTATGCTTTCAAGACAGGGCAGCTTGGTTATTGACGATGCCAGCAGTCGATGAACAGCCCATTTTTGCTCAGATATGGCTAGCCAAAAAATGGCTCGTGAACGCGACGCCTATATTCGGAGCAAAAATGGCCGAGACCGCTCATCGCCCAAAACGTAAAATCATTCAATGAAAACCCAAAACAACCCTGATAAATTGAACGCAAATGTATCCGTTGGAGCTCTTCAGATGACCGTTGAAGCTCAATTTTTATAAAATGGAACTCTGGCAGAACCGAAGCCAAAACAGAAACACCAAAAATTCAAAGATTGATCTCAAAGCAAAAACCGCTAGCTAACCCCGTAAAACTGTGCTTGAATCCCAAATACCGCATTTTTTGGCCAAACTCTAGCCCAAAGATTTGAAGAGATTTGAAGAAATTTTACAAAATTTCAGTTTAAAACAACAAAAATCCAGGTTATCCCTAAATACGTATTTTTACGTACTTCTACCAAAAGATTTGAAGAGATTTGAAGAAATTTACTCTTGCCGAAGATCACCAATCGACAGCTATATCGAAGATCTCGAACCCAGAAACAAAACCCGTGTAGTTCCCATCTCCCTCTTCCTTCTTCTTCCTCCCATCCTCGAGCCGAGAAAAATCGCCTCCTCGCCTCGATGCTAAGGCTGGTGAAACTTCCTTTCTTCCTTTCTTCAAATAATAATCAATTTTTTTCCTAAGTGTTATACGGGATATTTTTAATTTTTTTTTTTTACCATTATATCTTTCCATTAAATTTTGTTTTTCTTATTCAAATAATGTTAACTATTATAAAATGTCACATATTAAAATAATTTTTTCCATCTTTTTACCCATTAAAAAAATTTACCACATTTTTCTTAGCAACTTTTAATTTAATTCATTTGATAAAGTTATTAAAAAAATCATAATAATTTTAAAAAAAAAATAAATCATAATTTTTATATATTTATAATGTTATTTATTCATTTTTATATATTTTAAAATATTAATATATGATTTGAGACATCAACAAAATATTTATCAACTACATTTGATCATATTTTCTTATTAATCCAACACATTGTTTTTTTTCCCTATAGTTGATAAATTATTTATTTTTATTTATTTTTTATAAGAACTACAATTAATTTAAAAAATATTTACTTCGATAATGGAATGATAATTTACAACATTTTATGTTTTGACGAAATGATAATGGTTTCGATATAAATGAATGGCCAGATACGACGTATCTATTAAAGAAAATCCAGGGTAAAAATCGAATAGATTTAATAAATTAAAATTTAGATGCCACCGGCCGAGATGATTAAGTTTAAAAATTTAGCTAAATCTCAAAAAGTCACTTTTGGGAGCCAAAATTGCTTTGATGTCGTTGTTAAGTTAACTCGCTTACATTTTAAGGTATTCACTCAAACAAACAAGTCAAGTAGCATCATATCCATGTGAGAGCCATAGAATTGAAGAAAAATATGACAATACTAAAAATTTTACCATCAGAATTCATCAGCCAGTCCAAAGCAATCGTCCCACCATCAGATGTATGGAATAGCTGCCTGGGCACAATAATGCATCAGTGCAGTTCATAATACTATGTAGTAAATATCATGCATGACAATTGTTGTGAAAATCTCCTTGATGTTATCCCCAAACAGAGTGTTCCAGAAGTATCTTGGATAGAAGGAGATACAAGTTCTAATAGTAGATTAGATTCCATCATAAAAGGCCAAACGAGGTTTAATACATTTTGTATCTTGTCATATCAACTTATCAGTAGTCTTGATGGAATTGTTTCTAATAAGAAAACATAAAATACAACCCTAACTAAAGTAGAAATCTAATACAACAAAATCCTATAAGAATAGAAAAACTAAATATATGGAAACCTAATCTCAGAAAATTCGAAATTGTAAAACAATTCAATGTTTATTCCAGTCCACTGCTGGTTGGCTTGTCATTTCCACCCCACATGCATTAATCCCGCTTTAAACCGAGCTCCGATATACAACCTACGATTTCATGTTATCTGATCCCCCCTCGTCTTTTCTTTGCCACATAGCCACTTGGTTAAGAAACCAAGTGATTCTGTGGGGAGGTGAGGCTTTAGTTAAGAAACCACACTTGGTTAAATGGGATGGTTTTGTGCCGGCTAAAGGCCAAGGCAGTCTTGGTTTGAGAAATCTAACTCTCTTGAATAAAGCCTTCCTTGGTAAATAGGTTTGGAGATTTGTGTTGGACTCAGATTGTGTTTGGAAAAGGCTTATTTGTTCTAAGTACGGGAAGGAGGAGCTTGGCTGGAGTTCCAAGGAGGTCATGGGGGCCTTTGGTGTGGGTTTGTGGAAGGAGATTCTTAAAGAATCTAATTGGGTCAGAAAGAATTGGATTTTCAGAGTTGGTAATGGGTCCAGAGTTAGATTCTCGACAGATCCTTGGTGCGGTTCTTCATTCTTAGGACTCACTTTTCCTACTCTCTATGCAGTAGCAGTTAATGCATTGAAACTGTGGTGAAGTGGGATCAGATTGGTTGGAAACGTGTACTGAACTTAAAGTTTGTGAGGCATTTCAATGATCGAAGTGATTTGGCTGCAAATCTGCTAAGTGTCTTGAAGACAATTAAACATAGCAGAGACAGAGTCTGCTGGGTGGGCTGATGGTGGTAGTTTTTTCAGTAAAATAAGCTGTGTTGGTTGGCAGCCAAGGGTTGCCTCTTCTTTCCCTGTTAAGGGAATTTGGGTGTCCTATGGCCCCACAAAAACAGTTTTCTTCGCTTGGGAAGCAGCCTGGGGAAGGTTTTAACTCTGGACCAGATGCAAAGAAGGGGTTGGCAGCTCCCTAACCATTTTTTCCTTTGTGGCCATGCTGAAGAGACAGTTCACCACATTTTCCTGCATTTTTCTGTGGTTAGTTCGTTGTTTCAAGATCACTGTGGCTAGGCTTTTCCGAAAACCGTCAAGGAGGCTCTTCTTAGTTGGAGGGGATCCTTTGTGGGAAAAAAGAGGAGAAAAGCTTGGAATTCGGTTCCTCTGTGTATTTTTTGAACAATGTGGAAGGAGAAAAACCGTATAGCTTTTAGAGATGGGTCTTTAGCTGTATAGAATTTAAAGTTTTCTTTTGTCTATAATTTGTGGAACTAGAATAGATTGTATCTAGGGGAAGAGGCTTGTACTCTCATAGGTTTTTTGGAGTGGTCGGCCTCTTGTTGAGGGGTGGTGAGGTTTTCTTCTCCTTTTCTTTTGTGCTTTGGCTGCTTATATACTTCCTATATACCTTATAGTTGTTCTGTTTTTTGCTCGTATCTATCAAAAAAAAAAAATGTATACTATAGCAATCAAACATTTTTTTTGATGGATACTATAGCAATCAAACATCACGCACCATTCCAGGATTATTATTACATGTAAGAGGTTATGATGTGGTTAGTAAATAGAGAACTGATAACAAATTTAAAGCAATCAAATCAAATGTTTGCATGGAAATAGTTTACAACTAAAATGTCAGTCTTGTTTTAGTAAAACTCTGGTAAATGAATTTATAGAAGGCTAATATCTAAAATAAATAATAAATAATAAAATAATAAAAATATTTTTTAAATTAAAAAGTAGAGAGAGAAACAGTAATGTACTATGTTAACACGGGCATAAAGGCTACTAATTATATGCCGCAGACCATAAGAAAGTAGTTGAGGGCTAGAACTGTAAAAGCGAAGAACTTATTCATCATAAGAAATTGTTGTTTTCTAGAATATGCTAAGCAATTATCCAGAATTTTCTAGTTTCAGTTTATTGAAAGGTCTCTCCCTATGTTTCTCCTTTAAGAAATCCTGGCCTCCAATGGAATTTGGAATAAATTGGTTTTAATCTAGTTGGGTAGCATGTATGTTAGTTTTTTCAAGTTCCAGCAGAATTGCCCAGTAACTAGTACAAGTAATGGATTGTGGCAGTGCAGTCCAGAAACCCAACAGAAAAACAACATTTGGTTTTCAATATGCAGACATGCAACCAACATTTTTTCTTTCAATATGCAGACATGCAACCAACAGGTAAATTAAGTGTGATGTGATAAGAAAACACTGAATACATGCTACACCGTGCCCTCTTCCTTTTTCCCATCATATTCTCACATTGTAAAAACCCCAAAATATATTTTATGGAAATTTCAAACCCATTATACTAGACAGATAGGGGAAATGAATGCTAAAAACAAACCTATTCTAACCTTCTATAGCTGAAAATAGGAGGTCTCCCACAGAAACTCACAAATGCAGTTTGAAGATGAGGACTGGAAAAGCCATGGATGTGAAGCCAAATACCTGCACCAAGGGCAAGCTATCAAATTCAAATTCAAACAAGTTAAAACACCCTTAAAATTAACATATTGAAAGGTAAGAACAAAAAGTTAAACAAAGTTCTATGAATTCAAAAGCAACAATTTTTGTTTCAATTCAAACACTATAATTCAATAAACACACAACCAACAACATCCAACATAAGGAATAAAACTTCAAATTGAATGAACCGCATGCTAAACTTCACCTCCATAGAAGGAAAGTGAAAACACACACACACACCCCTACTTTACAAAGTCAACGGATCAAAAGAAAAAAAGTTCAAACAAGATTATAAAATCTCTGCAAATGCAAATACAACAACAGGAACTTCCAATTCAATCATTATTGTTCGATAAATAAACCAACAGGATGATATCCAAAAGCCGGAACCAGGACTATTGAAATAAATACTCGTAGACAAAATCCATCTAATTTGTAGGAACTAAGACTTCAGAATTATTCATGTTTACAAATTTAGAAACAAAGAAAAACTCACTAAAGAAGTAGACAAATATCAAATCCAGAAGTAGGAACCGAAACATCAATTTGAAAAAAGAACATAACACAAACTTAACCTCAAATGAAAACAACAAATAAAAAAACGACTTAAAATGCACAGATTCAGAAGCAAGAACGCAAACCTCAAACAAAAATCATAACAATTACGAAAAAAAAAACAAAAGTACCAACAGAAAAATCAAATACGACACCATCACTCATTCAAATTCAATCTAAAAATTTTCAATTCAAAGAACCAGGAACTGAGTTCACCTGCCGTGAAGAATCTGACATTTGGAAGCGACGACCTGGTACAGCTCCGAGCCCGAAGCAAAGGTGAGCGACACCGGATGGCCTCTGAATCCAGTAATGATCAGGTCACGAAGGATATGAATTTCGATGAACATAGAGGAAAACGAGCAAAATGAGAAGAAATCCAAGCAAGTAGTGAGAGATTGGGATGAGAGAGAGCGATTTGAAGAGAAGATCGTATGGCGAATCGGAGAAATCCATGCTCGATGAACCCTAGACTCCCAGAACTGGGGGAGCAGCTCGGTATTTGTATATGTGGTGTGAACAATGCAGATGAATCTTCTGCCAGATTTCGTGAGCCAAATATTTGGAAGGTAGCCGAGAAAGATGCATTATGGGAGCCCGCTCAAATTAATATTATTATATACGACTTAAATCTTACTGTTTGATTTCATCTGTTTTAACGATCGGCTTTCCTCCGAATCTGGCTGTGTTAGGAGATTCGTCTATTCATGTCACACCTCAAATATATGAAAAAAAATTATTTTGTTGTGAAAGTAATGAAAAGATAGAAGAGTTTTAGATAATAAATTCTTATCTTTCATCTATATTTTTATAAGGTTTCAATCTCTACATGAAGAGACAAAAGTGATATGTAAAGAGTCACGAGCCTTAACGAATGGCTTATACTTGTATTTAATACGCAAGGCCATCCACTATAATGAAGACATGATGGGCCATTCATCATTATTACAATACTCCCCTCGATGCCACCATACTAAAAATAATGCGACTCATTAAACCCTAAAAAAAAAAAAAAACCCTAAGGAAAATCGAGCAGTTAAAAATGAAAGACAACATTTTCAGAATCTAGAAATGATTGCCGTGACGATCTAGTTAAACTCGCCTTGCATAACCTTACCAAGAAACCCACGAAAACCCGACAAAGGAAAAATAGTACAACGTGCATATGTCCAAATAAGTAGTAGACTTAAAGATAATACTCCCCTTGATGAGTATCAACTTAACTGGTCACAAACTTGACGCATCCCGATATCATATGTCAATTTCTTGAATGTTGATGATGGCAAAGCTTTGGTAAATAAATCTGCAACATTATTACTTGACCTTATTTGCTTCACTTCAATTTCATAACTCTTCTGAGTTCGTGGAGCGAAGAAAACTCGTGATATATGCTGCCTCATTTTCACCTGATGTATAATTCTTTGATTTGTTCAATACACGTAGCATTATCTTCATAAATTGTTGTTTGAATGCTTGTAATCAAAGGTAACCCACATGCATTCCGAATATGGTGTACCACTGATCTTAATCATACACATTCACGACTTACTTCATGGAGTGCAATTATCTCAGAGTAATTAGAGGAAGTGGTAGTCAAAGTCTGCTTAGTAGATCACTAAGAAATTGCAAGATACACATGTGAATACATACCCTCGCTTACGAGCTGCCTTAGAGGATCGTAAAGGTATCCAGACCAGATATCCTTTTAGAGTTGATCTTGAATAAAAATAAACTCAAATCAGAGTTCCACGAAGGTAATGTAAGATACGTTTCACACCATTCCAAAGGTCTTCGAAGCTGCGTAGAGCCTAATCTTGCCAACAAATTAACCGAAAAATGCAATAACCAAGCCTTGTACACCGTAAGTATAACAGCAAAAGCACCACCGCACTAAGATACACTTCAAGACTGGGCAAGGTTTTTCATTTTCTTCTTTAGACCTAAAGCGATCTTTTCTTAGCATCAAGGGATCTAACAATCATTGGAGAACTTAATGAATGTGCTTTGTCCATGTTAAATTACTTCAATACCTTTTCGACATCTGTTGACTGATGTATGAGAATTATATTAAACTTATGCTCGATTTGCAGACCGAGACAATATTTAGTTTTTCCTAAGTCTTTCATCTCAAACTCATCCTTCAAATATTCAGGAGTCCCAAATAAATTTATATCATCAACATATACTGCAAGGATAGCAAATCCTAATTCTGATTTCTTTATAAAAACACAAGGGCATATCGGATTGTTAATATATCCATCCTTGATCAAATACTGACTCAGACGATTATACCACATTATTCCATATTGTTTTAAGCCATATCAAGATCGTCTCAACTTAATTGAGTACATATTTCGCGGGTCATGCGATGTTGCTCACTTAGCGCAATCGAAATCCTTCAGGGACTTTCATATAAATATCATTTTCTAGCATACCATACAAATATGTCGTAATTACGTCCATGAGAAGCATGTCTAGTCCTTCTGAGACCGACAGACCATTTAAATATCGAAACGTAATAATATCCATCACAGAAAACATTTTTGTCACATAATCAATCCCAAGTCTGTGAAAAACCTGTAAGCACAAGACGTGCTTTGTATCTAGCAATTTCATTTTTATCATTACGTTTCCTTACAAACACCCATTTGTAACCTACAGGTTTCACATCATTGGGTGTTGGGACTATAGGCCTAAATACTTTGTGTTTTGCTAGAGAGTCCAATTCTACTTGGATTGCTTCTTTCCACTTTGACCAATCATGTTTATTGCGACATTCATCGACACTGCGTGGTTCATGTCATCATCTTATTTTAAATTTGTGGCTACTCAGAAAGTAAAATACCCCCATTAATAACCACTTTGTACGACCAATTCCCTGGATGCATAATTTATGGAAATTTCATCATTTGCAAGTACTACAAGATCTTCATGATTTTGTATCTCCTCGTGACCACGCCTTCAAGGGCATGTGTCACTTTAATGGCACTTTCCTCTTTCTGGGGTTATGTGATTTAGAAATTGTGGAAGTAGCCTCTTCAGAGTGCTATATTTTCTTTTAAGACCGGGGTTTTGTCGCTCTTTATTTCCTTTCTAGGAATTAAGTCTTTTGAACCCATGCTCACCATAAGCCAGCGTGTCATAGATGATTCATTAGTCGCCATAATATCCGTTCTTTTTCCAATTGGTATATTGATCTCGTCGGTGTGTTTACAAACAGATATAAGACTTGGTTACTTTTTAGTTGTATCCAGAAATGCATCAGCAATTAGTCATAATCTTCTAAAGATGAGGATTCTCTCGCATTCCTTCTCACATCGATAAAGGCGTGGGTCAAGATGAGACATGGATGATGCATTCCAAATACTTCACATCGCCTCTTCGTAGCTTATCTCCCTAACGACCGGAAATCGACCATCAAAATGGAAATCGCAAATCTTACTTTGAAAACGCCTCGTCAAAGGTTCAAGATACTGATGATCGATGGTGAATCAAAACCAATGTATATTCCCCGACCGACGCCAGGACCCATTGCATTGCAGGTGCAATTGGAACTCGGCCCAATGCATCTAAAACACTTGTAAATGGGAAAGATTTGGAATTTGATCAAGTACCAATTGAAATGGTGATCGCTTGCGATTAGCGCCGGTCGATCGCGAACCAATGTCGCTGAAGATGTAGAACGGGCATGTCCCCAAGCATAAATAGGTAACTTTGTCCTCAAGGGCAAAGGTCGCAGCAATCGGGCCGAGTCGCTTGATAAAGGCTTTCGCAAGCCATTTTCAGGTATGTATATATAAATCGAATGTTTCACCTCAATTCCAACTGATATGCAATAATCATCAAAGGCTTTAGATATAAATTCACCAGCATTATCGAGATGGAGCTTCTTGATTGGATAATCTGGAAAATGTACTTATAACCTTATGATCTGAACAAGGAGCCTGGCAAATGTAACATTGCGGGTAGATAACAAGCAAACATGTGACCATCGAGATGAGGCATCTATTAGCACCATGAAATAAATAAACGGGTCCACATGGTGGATGAATCGACCACATGTCCCTCGATTTGTTCAAAATGTCGGGAATTCAACAAGTGACTTTGTATGAGACGTCTAACAATCACTTCTCAGGAACGCTAGAAGTACATGGATAATCACGACAAAAAGAATCTTCTCGGTTCTCTTATTGATGTCCATGTGAATTTTCAATAATTCGTCTCATCATTGTTGACCCTGGGTGCCCAAGTCTATCATGCCAAAGTATAAAAATATTTGGGTAAGAGAGTTTTTGGCCCATCACCATATTTAATTCAATTGTTGTTATTATGGTATAATATAATTCAAGAAAAGTACTCACAAGCTTCTCGACTTGAAACAATATGGAGTAATACATAAATATTCCTTATTATTGTCATATGTGGTCTCAATATGATATCCACAGACGTATATCTTTAAAACTTCGCATTTCTCTCGATCAATCAATATAAGGCATCGTTAATATGAAATATCGTGACACATGGTAACATAATAGTGGCTCTCTTGAAACCATCAAACATGTAGGTGAGATAATTGGGGTCTCTCATTGCTTAACCAGAGGTCTTGAGTTCAAGCCTTGAGAACGCAGCTATATTATGTGGTAAAGCTTTACCTCCCTTATAGTCCATCCTGGCTCGAATAAGGATTAGTCTGGGTGTGGTATGTCTTAAAGGTGTCTTCCATGTGTGCACGAGACCGCTGATATGACCAAATGATATATGTACAAATTTATAGTACCATTACCACATGACTATATGATAATCCCCAGTAAAGGCACCAGAAACTTGTTCAAACCAAAAATAACTTGTATACTAATAAGAAAAATGGATTTATCAATGAATTCATTAAAGATTTAGTTTGGTCTTAATACTACAAGTGCACAAGTCGTACAAGTTATAAAAGTGGATCTATAAGTCCGGATATCGTTCCCACAGAGATTGAAAATAATTTAAAATTCAATTACCCTAACTACTCAAGTTCCACACTATTTGAACTTCTATTTTATAGAAATTTCAGTAACCGAATTAAGAATTCTACTATCTGAATTTCTACATATATAATAAAGGAAAAATTTAAACTCCTAAACATAAACTAGACTGAACCAAATTATTGCTGGAAGTGGATATTGGGATTTCACTACTGTGAAATTATCAATTCCTGCATCATAATCTAATTCGATTCTATCATAAATTGGAATTTGAAATTGTCAAAGAGGCAAGGTAGTATAGTTTATATCTCTCCTTTAACTATAATTTTCACTGATTAGAGAGTCATGTTCATTTATGATTCATGTTTCTAATCAATTACTTATAATAAGAATTTCTTTATAAGATCCGGGTATTTTTCTTTTCCAATAATTCATACTCATTTCTTACGATCACGATTTTCGCCTCAAGACAAAGTGGTCATTACTAGATTTCTACAAGATGAATGATGTCTCATCCGATCTTAAAGAAAGTTATCCCTTTCCTGATTAGATTTTTAGCTAACATGGGGATCAAGATCATTCCTCCAAAACCAAGGAGAGATCTCTACTGATTAAATCTGATAGACCACTCAATCCAATTCTCAAACCATGAGTAAATTGATGATTTATCTAGTAATCTTTTGGGAGCTCATTAGTTCTTCTCAATATTGTTAGCATACCCCTGCAATCATGCTCTCAGAATCTCCATCTCTCGTACACCAAAGGGCCTCGAAATAAGAGCCAGCCCTTTTATGGGTATTAGTTAATATTTGGGAACAATTCACTTCATGAACATCACCATTCAAATAACCCAAGATTCTCAACCTAGGAAATTTCTTTTCTAATTGTTAAAAGACCATAACTAACATCGTATCTTCCTGCAATGAAGTTATTCACAAAACTGGATTACAATGAACACTAAAATCTTGATAAGGAAAATTCCACTGTAATTGCAATCAACTGAAAGAAATGAATTCCAGCTTTTGTTTAGATTTCATTGGATTCAGACAGTAATCAGAGATGACTTTCAACAATTTAATTCAACTTCTAAACTTCTAAACAATTCACTGTTTCAGATGCAGTAATATAATTAAAATTCTACGCTAAATCTAGTCTACAAAGAAAAGAAAAATATAATACAAAAAAGTCCTTAACTCCCCAAATGCCCTCGTTTTTTTTTTTCTGACTAGACTCCCTTACTTTCCTCAAATTGTTTATATTTATACAACTCCAAAAGTTTGGGCCTTAAATTCGAGGCTACATTGTGGATCCCCAAAATTTTGGCTCATATTGCATTCTGCATGCCATGGCCCCGGAAGTTTTTGTTGCTGACGAGTTTTAAATCTTCATCGTAGGTCTGTTGCGACATGCATTTGTCTGTTCGCGACACAATTCCACGTGCTCCTTCTTGGATTCGTCGCTGTGAGTTGTAGTCACCCTGAGTTTCTTTGGCTCCTTAACAATCTGTCTTGCAAAGCTTGTCGTTCTAGTCGTTCTATGTCGCGGCAATATTATGTGTTGTTCCTTGAATGGTTATGTCGCGACATCGACAATTTTGTTGCGACAGAGTTTCTATGCAGCTTCTTCAAATTGGTGTCGCGACCCAATTTTTATGTCGCGACAACATTTCTGTTTTGGTTCTTGTTGCAACACTATTTCTTATATTGTCAAAATTTCTATTGCGATAGAGTTTTGTCGCCACTTAACCTGATTTCTTGTTGCAGCTTTATTTTGATGTTGCGACAAGGCCTCTTGGTGTTGTCGATGTTTGCTGTCGCGACCCAGTTTGTTATGTCGCGACCAGACTTCTCTTCCTTGTGTTGGAATCTTTGTCACGACATAGAAAAGTATGTCGCGACCTTGTTTATCTGTGTTCAGCTTATCTCTATGCCACGACCTTAAGATCCCTATCACGACATCGAAACGTCTCTTCAACTTGAAGTATGTCGCAACATTGGATTTTTTTGTTGCAACCAGGTCAGTTCACTAAGTAAGCATCACATGTTGCGACTTTGTTTATCTGTCACAACCAGAGTTTCTTCTTCATTCAGCGTCGTGACATACATCACCTTATCACGGCGAAACTATTTCTTTAGTGTCGCGGCAGCCACATTACCTTGTATCGACGGTCTTTGAAGCTGCTATATGTCTCCACAAGCTTTCTATGTTGCAATAATCAGTGTCGCGACAGAGATTTTGCCTTATGTTTTTCATTATGTTGCAACATAAACTTATCTGTCGCAGTATTCTTCTTGTATTGCTCTTTAACTTCTTGTCGTGACAGAAGATCCCTTGTCATGATAGAATTTATGTCTTCTTCCTGTTTCATTTGTTGCGATAGGAGCTTTTTTGTCGCAACAATCTCTTCCTTGCGTTAACATCCTGCTGAAAACTTTGTCGCAACATAAACTTTCTTTGTCTCAGCTGACTTGTTATATTCTTCCCATTTTATGTCGCGACACGTTGTCTTTTATCGCGACATCTGTCAATAGTCAGGCCTTTATGTTGCGACAAAAGAAATATTGTTGTGACCGAGTTCCTTTGCTATTTGCTTGGAAGTTTGTTGAGACATGCAAAACTACTATCTGCGACATTCTTTATAAGTACTCTTTCTCTTCTTTCCCATTTGGAATTTTTTTTATTTTTGAATTAAAACCTGTAAAACACAAAGTTGGTCAATATTCCATAATTAAGCATTAAAACATATATGAAGATACTAAAAATAAGCCAAAAAAATTGATTAAAAATATATGAGTTTAAGACTCATCAATCGCTCAGGACACCTCATGGCTTGACAAAAAAAAAATAGTCTTGGCGCAATCCTGCTGGGATGCTTGATTTTTTTTCTTGAATTGTATTGCCAAGATTCATAACAGTAAGATGGATATCAGCATTGAGGATTCAAGATAAATAGTTTTCACCCGAAGATATCAAAACTGACAAACTCCAAGCCGTAAGATTCGGCATTCTTGAATTTCTTAAAATAACTTGATTAGAATCTTGTGGTTAGATTTTAGGTAGCGGATTTAGAACCGTGTTTGGTTAGAACCATGCTTGGATTTAGAACCGTCTTGATAACATGTTGTTGTGAAAGTAATGAAAAGGTAGAAGTTTAGATAAAATTGTCTTTCATCCTATATTTTCAAAGGGTCCCTAGAATCCTCCATTTATAGGCCACAATCTTGAATATGAAGAGACAAAAGGGTATGGGAAGGGTCACAAGCCTTAATGGTAAGGAGGGTTATACTTAAGCGGAGACTAGGTGGTCATCCACCATAATGAAGGGCTATGGGTGGTCATCCATTATTACAATATATTTAGAAATACTATTTCTTTTAACATATTTTGTATTTGTAATAATAAATGTAAATCTGTATGTTTATTCATGCCTTCTGTAGTATTAAAATCAATTACAGCCCCCAATCTCTGTCTCAATTCTCTCATCTTGTTATTTATATCCCCTTTTTCTTAAGCAATAACTAGTGATTTTTTTCATTATTAGCCCAAAATCACCTATTTACATCTCTTCCTACAATTTTCTTTTTCAATCAAGTGCATTTTCCACAAAAATCTTGATTTTTAATTTATTTGTAGTGTTTTTGGTTAGAATGGTCCATATAATTTGAATTTTAAATTCAAATTTAAATCTCCCATAACATCTCTTCCTCAACCCCCTTACCTCTTGGGAAACCGGTGATGGCACGGTCTCCATATAAGGAGGATCGGTGCATTTTTAGTCCTAAGCTGCTCGAATATATGGAAAATTCAGGAGGTTTATAAGAACCAAAAGTGATTTCATTTTGGTGCTTCAGTTTCAACATTTTCAGTTTTCCAGTTTCTCTGTTTCTTAACAATGGCTTGAGGTATCTATATTCTAACATCTCGCTTCTGCATATGATTAGATCGTATTCTATTTGTTTGACATGATCGGATTGTTTGATTACTTTATTTTACATTTGGTATCAGAGCACTATATGACCTCTGCCTTGTTTAAAAATTTTCCTTTTGGTTTAGGAACATTTTGTTTACCAAGCTAATATTTAATAAGTCGATTATAGAGACTTTTAGATGAAACTTCATATATGAAACCATTATCATTTAGATTTCTTATTTTTCAGTGTTTAAACGTGTATGAAGTTTGGTGTTTAAACAGTGCCTTTTTCGGTGTCTTCAAAATTATAATTCTGAGTATATTTATTTAAGATGGTTTTTACATCTTTTAATGTAAATAAAATGGTAAGAAATCTTTAGAAAACATGTTTATTGGAAAACCTTTCCTTTTCCTTTTAAACATGGCTTGGACAACAAATTAAAAAAAAAAAGTTTTTAAGGTAGAAACGATTTCAGAGTTGAAAGATGACTTGAATTATGAAGTTTGTTTTTTAAGTAGGCTATGTATTTCCTATAGGCCTCAAGACTTTAATGTGAACTGGGTTAGGCTTAGGCCTTATTAAGATTAAGCAAAACAATGTGGACTGGGCTTGGGCCTTATTAAGATTAAACAAAAGAAAAAAAAATGGTGACAATGTGACATAATGGATTTCGTAGGTTCCAAACACAACAGTATCATATATAATTAAAGGTTGCTTTTATTCTCGGCCCGACCCGATTAGCGCCTCCCAGACAGTCGGGTTGCTAGCCAAGTTCATTTACCAAAACATATACAAAAACAAAATAACGTTTAGTAGACATTCCATTCATATAACCTTTATCAAATATGTCACGACGATTTCAATTCGATAAGTATCAGCGTTTACGTTTAACAATCATTTACAATGAAGGCATTCCATGCCCATTCAAAATAATATACCAAAATGAGAAGACTTATACATCATTGAATTCAATGCAAAATAGCTACAAAATATCTACAAAATATCATGAATGGAATGATATGCATGTGGGGCCAAGCATTCTTATCTTTCACGCGTTGTTTAGCGGTGACTCATCAGCAGCGATCTTAGTCTTGCTACTTTCTTAATTTTCTTGGCGTTGATAAAAACAACACGCTAAGCATTTTCATGCTTAGTGGTTCTATACAATTATCTCTTTATTTCAGTTTAAATCAAATCATGAAATTTTATAAGACAATGCTTTTGTACTTTCTTAAATGACCAATGCAGTACAATACATACATAAAGATATATTTTCATTTAATCAATTACAATTCATTGGTCATCTCAAACTATGCATTTTCATGTGCAACAAATCATTCAGATCATAAATCATGCACTTTTTCATTCTCATTATCATTTTGCATTTTAGCCCTTATTGAATTTAATCTATGCTTTCGATGCACAGAATAGACACAGTCCTGCTGGGTTGTAGGTCGGTGTAAACACGGTTTTATAAAAATATGTACTCGGTTGGTGTACACTGCCCGATCTTGTCATCTTTGGGCTCTGGATCGGTGTGCCTGACCCTCATTTGTTCGACTCTTATTGGTATACCAATTTATCCTTAACTTGAATTCTAACGGTTAACATTCTTTTAAGGGCATTAAAATCATTCAATACAATTTACAATAATATATATATATATATATATACATTTGTATGCAATTAGAACATTTTCACATTCATGCAATTTTCTTATGCAAATTCGTTTCTAAGCAATTGTCTCAAATCACTTAAAACAATCATTCAACCACAATCAATATGCACTTTCTTTTCAATCATTTCCAAAATTCAAATCATTTTGTAATTATTCAAATATTTTAGAAATAGAAAAGTTTGAGAACAAACCAAGAGGGCGGAATCTTAAGTTTGGTCAATCTTCGAATCTCGACTTCAATGCGGGCTTTCTCATAAATCGACCTATTCAAATACAATGACAATCACATATTAGTATTCTAGGAGTTTTGGTTAGGGTTGATGTCTCTGTCTCCTTCACTTGAAAAAATTTTGGGGACACATGAAACATATTTTTCTCATGCTTCCTTCAATAAAATTATAGCTCTATGAGTATATTTTTAGTAGGAATTGGAATCATCTCATTTGGATCATCCAAACTCAAGTTACGACATTTTAATGTCAAACTAGTCGGTATGCCAAACTCACTCGGTCATATACTGTTATTTTCAATTTCAGGGGTCTTAACTCCATATATTGGTAATGGTTCCTTCTACTTATTTGAAGCTATTGTTCTAAGGTTTCTTCTCCAATTAGAATCATCCAATTTGAATCACCAAAACTCAAGCTATTGCATTTTACATCCAGACTACTCCAATTTGCAAAGTAGAATCAAACTGTTCTTACACATAGCTCCATTTTGACAGATTTCTGGGAACTTTGGGGTAACAATTTCCATACACTTTCTTCAAGTAAATTATTCCCCTAGAAGTCTATTTTACCCATAATTTTGAATCACTCAATTTGGATGAGTGAAACTCAACTTATGGCCAAAACACCATAACAACACCCAAAATAGAGCATACCCGTGAGCTACCTGAACTCACCTTTAAGCCCATATTCGGGAACCTTAGAGCTACAATTTGCTCTTTGTCCCTTCCATAAATTTGTAGCCCTATCTCTTATGGTTCTTTAACAATTAGAATCACTTAATTTGGATGATTATAAATTAACCTATAGTCAAAACAAGAACAGGGGTTTTGACAATTTTTTGACAGCATTTCCTTTGAAAACCCAACATTCTCCTTTTTACAACCATTCCTCAAAACCAATCCAAATCAATCAAAACAATGCAAAACAACCTCAAACTGAACTAAAACCATCCAAGAACACTTTTATACCACATTTAAGGTTTTATTAAACCCAAATACAAGTAGAAAGGGGGTTAGGGTTTGGTTTTTCATACCTTAAATCTTGATTCTCTTTCCTTTCTTCTTCCTCCTTCTTGATCAACTTGTCCTTTGATTACATGGAGAAGAAATCACAAATCCCTCTCCCTTTCTCCCAATCGGATGTGACCTAGCATTTCTCTCTCTTTCCCCTTTTTGCTAATGTGAGAAATGACATTTTACAAGACCAAATGTGGTCTTAAGTCTTAATTCTTCATAAGGCCTTGTTTGGCCTTCTCATTAAATCCACTTTTCTCATTTTTTCCATTTTAATACTTCATTTCACTTTCATTTTTATTTTATTTCACTTCATTTACATTTTGCTTGATACATTCTTCATTTATGACCCTTAGGTCTCATTTGACATTTTTACCAAATTTATTTGGCTTCCTATAAATTTTTTGGGTTGTATATTTTTTTCTTTCTTAGGATTTAAATTCCGGAAAAATTTCATTTACTTTATTTTATATCCTAAACGTGTTCTGAAACTGTTAGAGTATTTTTAGGGCGTTACAAAGGCAGTCAACCACTAGGCTTAATGGTTGGTTGATAAATCTATATATATTCAGAGATTTTTGTCCAGTTTGATTCAAGGGATTGTTCTGCATTTAGCACCCTGTTGTGTTTGGTTGCAGGGATAGAAAATCCCCTATTTGGACAGCCAGTGGCTCGTTTGGCTATAGGAATAGTTTGGATCCCTGCATATTTGGTTGCATGGATAGTCAGTGCATTATTTGGATGTAGGACATCCAGCTGACTGGGATAGCTGTTGGCATTAGGATACCCTGATACGTTTTGGCTATAGGGATAGCCATTAAATTCTAAATTCGTAAATACCACCAGGCTAGGTGTGAAGTTGTTATTCCTTTTACATTGTTTTTCTTTATAGAGATTGGTGGCTATTAGCAAAATTTATGAAAATGTGTTGCTGGCTTGAATTAAATACAAGTATTCAGACTTAATCGACCCACACTCTACTAATGAACTGCATGTTTGATTGATATTAGATGTTAACTACAATTGATTTTATGTTTAAAATATAGGAGTTAAATTTCCTTTATATTAAATTTATTGTGATTAATTGTATGTGCATAGTTTTACAGACAAAATTAATTGCATGATAATCTTATTGTTTAAATTGCTTAAAGTTTTTGCAATAATGTTCAATGATCGACATAATTTTTAGGGAATAGTCACAACATCCTTAATTAGTTAAAATTATATATTAAGTTTAGATCACATTGCATTAATTGTAATTAATCATATGGAATGTGATAAATCCCATCCCACATGAATTTTTATTATATTTTGTATGGTTAATAAGGATAAGATATCAAATTATATTTTATAATTTTCCCACAGGGATTAGGAAAATAAACATGATTTGATAGTTTTATCATAAGATTCTTTAAGTCTAAATGAATAAGACTTTAGCCCACATGCAAGTTTTATGTCACTAGATTTATGATTTAAAAGCATGATTTATATTGGTAAAACATGATATTGTATTTTTGCCTCAATCATTGATTAATAAGCATGTATATTTAAAATATTGCGATTGATTATTCGACCCTCACGAACATTTATGATTTAAGTGTGATATTCGAACTAAGGTGATAAAACATAAGGTATGGAAGGATAGAATTCTTACGCATTTGGGATGGATGGATGTGTGAAACTGCTATAAGGAAAGGCAGGGCAGAGCCCATTCACGAAACCCGGTACTACAAAAGTTGTATGTCTTTATGATAAGTGGGAGAGGTCCAATAGCCTCTCCGTGATGTTCATAAAGACCAAGATATCTGCTAGTATTCGTAGTTCCGTTGAGCAAATTGATAAAGTCAAACCACTTATAAAAGCCATCGATGAGTAGTTTGTAACTTCTAACAAAGCTCTTGCTAGTACCTTAATTATGCAATTTTCATCCACCAAGCTCACTGTGATAAGAGGAGTGCGTGATCATATCATGCGCATGAGGGATAAAGTGGCTCAACTTAAGTCATTAGAAGTTACCATGTCAGACACTTTCCTTGTTCATTATATATTGAACACTCTGCCCCAACAATACAATCCCTTCAAAATCTCTTACAACACACATAAGGATGAATGGTCAATTAATGAATTGTTGATCATGTGTGCAAGATGAGGGAAGGTTAATGATGGAAGAGGACGAAAGGGTTAACTTGAACACCTTTGGAAAGAAAATAAAGGATCAAGCTAAAAGAAAGGGAAAATTTCCTATTCAACTAGGCATAAAGGAGTCAAAAGTGTTTTTTTATGTAAAAAGAAGGGATACATGAAGAAGGACTGCTCAAAATTTAAGATATGACTTGATAAAAAAGGTACTTAAGAATCTAATATGGTTAATGTTAATCATAACACATGGTGGATTGATTATGGTTCTACATTCCATGTTTCAAATACCTTACAGGGTATGCAAAACCTAAGGAAGTCAATGGGAAGTGAACAATGCATCTATTCAAGTAGCAAGATGAGTTCATGTGTGGAAGCTATTGGCGCTTGCAGCCTTGTATTAAGCAGTGGTTTCATTCTAGAATTGGAAAATACATTTTATGTTCCAAGTTTCTCTAGGAATTTAATGTCAATTTCAAGACTTGTACCTTTAGGATTTTCCTTTAACTTTATAGATTCGGGTTTAGTTTATCTAGAAATCCAAAGTTATTGGTTATGGTACATTGTCTGATGGTCTTTTCATATTCAATTACACAATGATGTTACTTATAATTCTATGCATGTTATCGCTGGATTAAAAAAATGTGTTATGAATGAGGAATCCTCTATATTATGGCACTAGATATTGGGGCACATCTCCATTATAAAAATGAAGAAATTTGTTAATGATGGGGTACTTAGTACTTTGGATTTTGCTAATTTTGAGACTTGTGTGAATTGCATTAAGGGCAAGTAAACCAATAAGTCTAAAAGGGGTGTAAAAAGGAACACAAACCTATTAGAGATTATACATACTGATATTTGTTATCCTGACATGGATGCAAATGGTCCGAAATACTTTATCACCTTCATAGATGATTATTCATGATACATGTATCTCTATTTACTTCATTCTAAAGATGAAGCTTTAGGTGACTTTAAAGTTTTTAAGGCTGAAGTAGAGAATCAATGTGGAAAACATATTAAGATCGTGAGATCAGATAGAGGTGGAGAGTACTATGGTAAATACATTGAGAATGGATAAGCTCCTAGTGCATTTGCGAAGTTTCTTTAAGAAAATGGGATTGTTACCCAGTACACTATGTCTAGTTCTCCAGATCAGAATGGTGTGGCATAAAGAAGAAACCGAATTTTAATGGACATGGTAAGGAGTATGAGGAGTACAAAACTACCTCAATACTTGTGGTCTGAAACTCTAAAGATGATAGTGTATATATTAAATTGAGTTCTAACCAAAGTATCCTAAAACTTTTAGTCATTGAGTTGGAAGCGAGTTTGTGACATATGCATTTGGGGATGCTAGTCACGAAGTGAAATTTATAACCCACAGAAAGAAGCTAGACCCGAGGACCATTAGTGGGTATTTCATTGGATATGCTGAAAGGTCCAAGGGGTATACATTTTATTGTCCATCTCACAACACTAGGATTGTGGAATCAAGAAATGCGAAATTTCTTAAGAATGACTTGATTAGTGGGAGTGATCAATTTCAGGACATTGTTTATGAGAATGATCATTATGAAGGTCAACTCTTTGGTTCAAGTGATAGATTGATTGTCATTCACACCCCTCAAGTACAACTGAGTGTGAGACAACCATTTCATGAAGTTCCACATATTGCTGATATTGATCCTGTAGATTAAGTTTCCAATGAAGAAATTCTAGAAATTATTGAACAACGATTAGAACCGCAAGTTGATCCAACTGAAATTCCTCGAAGAATGATGAAGCAGCATTAAGTCTGAGAGTTAGAAAAAATCAGCAATTCCTAATGATTATATAGTGTATTTAGAAGAATTGGACTATAACATTGGAGCCGAAAATGATCTAGAAACGTTTTCACAAGCCATGAGTTATAAGGAATCTAACTAATGGTACAGTGCCATGAAAGAATAATGAATTCTATGACATCTAACCGAGTTTGGGATCTCGTTGAGTTGCTTGATGGTGTCAAATCCATTTGATGTAAATGGGTCTTTAAAACAAAGAAAGACTCATTAGGCAACATTGAGAGACATAAGGCAAGACTTGTTGGGTTACGGGCAAAATATCCAATCTAGTTGGAACATAAATCTGTGAATTTATAATTTTTATCCTTTGGCCCACGAGGATCACATCGTTTAAAAACCGAAGGAAGGGTAGAAACCTCTTTGTAGATCATTTGTCGAAGCACTTGAGAGTCTGCGTCTTGGTTTTATTGAATCTTCAAAGGTCTTGTCTTTAAGCATACCCTCTACAAGTATCACTTTCACGAGCCAAAATAATGAAACGATCTTATTTGAATGCTAGTTCGGGTTAAGCCTTCTCAAAAGCGAATTAGGGGTTTTCTTTTATTTACTGTTTGGATTTATTCTTAGAGTAAAGCTGACTACTACTAAATATATATGTCCATATATATATCTATATAAGTTAGGGTTTTGTCAAAAATATGAATTTTTATTATTATATATTTAAAACTCTTAAATAATAACAATTTAAATTCAAATCTTTGCTCGAGAATGAGAAACAGGATTTATATTATTATATATTTAAAACTCTTTTAAGTAATAACAATTTAAATTCAAATCACTTATCAGATAAAGAAACAAATTTATATTATTATATATTTTAAAACTTTTAAAAAACCTTCTGAATGGCTGCTTATCCAGTAAGAAAGATATAACAAATTAATTGTATTATAATTTAAATCAAATTTAAACATTCTCAAAATTAAATTCGAATTTAAATAATAAATAATTGTTATTTGTAATTTAAAATAATCTCATCATTTTAAATTATTACGAGTGAAAAACCATAACTAGTTGTGTCGTTTCTTATTAATAGGCCTATAAGTTCAATTAACATTGTGGTGACCTGAAATGCATTTTGATCCTACAAGTCATAAGTGGCCTCTAGCAAGACATTATGACTACCTAAAGTTAAATGAAAGCTCATGATCCGAGACAACCTTAATATAGCTAATGACATAATCCTTTTGTCTCATGATATCTTGATAGAATATAAGGCATGGACAAAGTCAACTTTATATCGTTCTATCTTTGATTACTCGAAACCCAATTAGACTGACTAAACAAATGACATTGATCGTAATTCATTTGGGGCACGACCATGCATTTCTCAGTCTCAATTGTCGAGGGCCTAGAGATATCTCTCTCATAATAAGAGGGACAAATTCCATCTTAATCGCTCATATTTCACTACATAATTACTTATTATTATGTTCAAGTATAACCTTTATAGTCATCCGATTAAAAAGACAGCGTTTGATTATATCAAAACACAATATTCCTTATGTTGAGAACTATAACGATCTCGAGTCAAAGTTTAATGACTTCGCCAGACATATCACGGAAATTAACACACAATATTTGGATCCGGCTGAATTGAGCTCATCTTTGATAATAAAATAAAATAATAATAAAAATAAAAAAACATATAGATTCACATCTAGTTTGAAGAACACACAACCATGAGAGATTTCCCTTCAGTTTATAGATCTTAAATCCTTGATCTCTTTCCCTTCAGTTTATAGATCTTAAATCCTTGAAACAATTACCGATTAGGGACATTTAGAATAATTAATAATATTATTCAAGGACATTATATATAATAAACATACAAATCATAATAATAAATTCTCATAAATAGTCAAAATACCATGTCCATACAATAGGCCTAGAGCACTATTACTAACAAGACTCGTTGCCAAAGGATTCACTCAAAGGGTAGGAATCGACTACATAGAGACCTTTTCTCTTGTATCCAAGAAAGATTCTCTTCGGATAACCATGGCCTTGGTTGCTCATTTTGATTTTGATTTACATCAAATGGATGTGAAAACAACATTCCTTGATGGTAATCTAGAGGAAGAGGTTTACATGAAACAACCTGAAGGATTATCCTCTAGTGAAGGTGGGCATTTAATTTGCAAGCTTAAGAAATATATATATGGATTAAAACAAGTGTCCCGCCAATGGTATTTGAAATTTCATGAAGTCAATACTTCATTCGGTTTTGAAGAAAATATCATGGATCAATTTATATACCAAAAGGTCAGTGGGAGTAAGATTTATTTTTTTGTGTTATATGTGGATGATATTCTGCTTGCAACCAATGATAAGGGTTTGTTATATGAGGTGAAACAATTTCTTTCAAAGAACTTTGATATGAAGGATATGGGTGCGGCATCTTATGTCATTGACATTAAAATCCATAGGGAAAGATCTCGAGCCATTTTGGGTTTGTCTCAAGTGACCTATATCAATAAAGTTTTAGAGATATTTAACATGAAAAATGGTTCACCGAGTGTCCATTTTGAAGGGTGATAGATTTGATTTGAATCAGTGCCCTAAAAATGATTTCGAACGAGAACACATGAAGAACATTCCATATGCTTCAGCTATTGGAAGCTTGATGTATGCTCAGGTTTGTACCAGACCTGACATTGCATTTGCTGTTGGACTATTAGGAAGATATCAAAGTAATTTAGGTATCGACCACTAAAGAGCTGCAAAGAAGGTGATGAGATACCTTAAAGGAACAAATGATTACGTGCTTATGTATAGATGAACATATAGTTTGGAGGTAATTAACTACTCAATTGGAGACTTTGTAAAATTTGTATTGATTCCTCATAAATCAGTATCATTATATTTCATTCAGTTGGATGGGTGTATCTTAGAGAAGTCTTGACGAGACTTTGTACCACTTCCACGCTATAGGCTTGAGTTCGTGTCTTGTTTTGAGGCTAGCTTGCATGAGGTGTATGGTTAAAGAGTTTCATGTATATGGCTTAGAATTGTGGATTCTATATCGGGTGTTGAAGTTATCTTGTGATAACTTCGGCTATATTTATGGCTAAGAACAACAAGAGTAGAAGTCGAAGTAAGCATATCGACATAAAATACTTAGTCATAAGAGAACGTGTTAAATAAGAGAAAGTGGTCATTGAACACATAAGCATTGAGTCTGTAAGACCCGAGAAATTCCAATTTATGGAATAAGGGTAAAATCGTAATTTCGATTATAAAATTGTAATTTCGGTTAAAAATCCGGAATTAATTCTCTAGATCTCGGATGATGATGAAGCGGATTTCAGGATTGGAATCGTCTCTCATGCATTTAGCTAGCGCGTGGAAATTTCGTCGGGTCACGGGAGCGATTCGGGTCGACACGTTTTCGGGCATCGCGATTCGGGTGCGAAGTAAAGCGGTTTTGGTTATGTGAAAGTCGTATATAGCAATCTTGTTAATGTAAAATTGGTATGAGTAGAAATGATGAAAATGGACGACCGAGATAGTGCAGAATATCAATTCTGGTGAAAGAGGGACATAATGGTCATTTTGGGGTGATTTTAAGTCATTAAATGGCTCCACAAAATTGTCAATAGTGCTTCTTCTCCTTCATTAAGCCAAGAGGAAAAACTGTGAGAAACAAAAATTGGAGATCCAGTAGCCATTTTGAGAGCTTTTAGAGAGGCGGGACCTTCTCTCTAGAAATCTGAGCGATTCAACCATCGGCGGTCTTCGGGACAGAAGGAGGGCGCTGCGCGGAGGAGACCGGCGTGGAGTGCGGATTTAGGGAGTTTACTCAAACACCGAGAGGTAGGGGTTTCTCCCTGCTTGGTTTTATTCCCTCTTTTAAATACTTTGCAAATGTTTGAGCTGATTGAGGCCGTGAGAGGCCGTTTGATCGATCCCGAGCCTTGGTTGGTGATGTAATTTTGAGTACCCATTGGTGGACGGCGGGTAATTGCCATGGCTGATTGGGTTGTCAAATTTGGGTGATTTGGTATTAAATCATGTATTGGTTTGGAAAAGGCAAGGGAATGGCTAGGTGAGATGCGAGTTCTAAAGTGAACCGATGACTTGTTAGTGTTGGGACGTGAGCCTGGTTTCTTGTTCCTAGGAATAGTGACACAAAAATATATTTTTGTGAAAATATATGTTTGGTCGAGTGATTTAAATTAAATTGCTCATGTTTAATCATTAGCCCAAGTGAGCTAATTTTGATGTATGAGTTGTAAAAATTGCATAACATGATTGTGTGATTTGAATTATGCGAGAATATTCATGTTTATATATTTGCATGTGATTAAATTTGTATTGGAAGCGCATACATGCATTTATATCTGCTTCGGAACACCCTAGGATTATAGGAGTGAGTGTATGATATGAGTCTAGAGAAAAAGGTTCGGATGGTTGTCTAAAAACATTAATTATCGGAGGGTAGTCCAAATTAAAATATCAATCGTCGGGCTTGACCCAGTGATATTTATCGGAGGGTAGTCAATTAAAATATCAATCGTCGGGGCTATTTGAGTGATATTCATGATAGTCCACAAACACAAATAATATCAATCGTCGGAGCGGCCCAATTGATATATATACATCGGAGGGTTGTCCACAAATAAACAAATTAATAATTCTCATACGAGGCTTAGGCGAGTGTGAGGGATCGGTAGAGGACTCGGGATGCGGGTTGGTGTGTAGACATTAAGTAGGATCATGCATTTGCTTGAATGTGTGTTTAAGTGGAACATTGCACAACACTTGGGTGGTGAGTAGCCACTCCAGGGCGATTCCTGCCGAGCATTAGCTCACCAGGTCGTGGGACCCCCTTTTATTTGCAGTCTGGGAGCGTGCGGGGCTGAGCTAGATCCTGGGGTACGAAGATTAGAAGAAAGAAAGCGGGATTGTGGCTTTGGCTTTAGTGATATTTTATGTATTAGAACTTGAGTATTTTAATATATATGAGTATAAGAGTTGTTATTAACTCTTGAAACTATTGGATATAGTTTGGATATATTGTGATGAGTATTGTATTATGGGCCACGAAGTGGGTTTTACTCATGTTGGGATTATATTAATTTGTTTGGAGACGGTATGTCGCGGATCTTTGTATTTGGGTGGAAGCTCTCGTCTGAAAGGGAGGCTACTGCAGATTTAAAGTGGCGTCGGGTAACCCGATCGCTATGTCCATGAGGTTGTGGGTAGTCAACGGACCAGGGAAATGGGGCGTCGCGGGCAGTATCGGAGAGCAGGTATGCGAATCGCAGGGAGCTCGAGGGTTAAGGTATCCATCACCACTAGGTGGTTTGATGTGGAGTATAGGTATATAGAAACCTATAGATTGAGGATTTGGGGCTTAGGCCATAGAAATGTAAAAACATCACCACTAGGTGTGGTTCGATGTTGAGCGTAGGTATGAGATTACCTAGGAAGGCACGGAACAAAAACTAGGACACTGCATGTGAGTTTGGTATATGCTTGGTGTATGGTTTTGTGTTTGGTGTGCATGACATGTTTTATGTGTTGAGATTGTATGTGTGCTTGGTGATTAGCACATGGAGGTGTTAGAAAAATATGTTAGAAAGTATTTTGAGTTTACAGTGTGTAAACTGGAAGGATAAATAAAAAGAAAATAAATTTTTAGAAATTTATTTGTGTATTCTGGAAAAAAAAAAATTGAAGAAAATGGAAGGAAATAAATTTTTATAAATTTATTGGAGTGGAGAAAATTTTTTAGTGGAAAACTGGAAAAAAAAAAAAAAGGAAAATAAATTTTATAAATTTATTTGGTTAAAAGGAGGAGAAAATAATTTTCTAAGATTTTATAAAAGTGAAAAATTGAAGGAAATGGAAAATAAATTTTATAAATTTATTTGAGTATTGTGGAAAAATGAAAAAAATTGATTTTATGATTTTCCAAGCTATTTGAAATAATTAGAAAAATATATATAAATAATGAAAAAATAATAATAATAATAATTTTGGTGCGAGAAATTTGGAAGGAGAAGCTCTTTGCCCCGTCGTGTGTGAGGAGATGGATTGTATTGCAATACTAGGTTTGTATTGCAACCTAGGTGGCTGGTTCAAGGAAGGATTGTATTGCAAGATGGGTGTAGTTGGCTAAGAAGCGTATTCTGTCTGAGTTTAGTGAGGTGAGAGTGTATTCTGACATAGGCTAGCCCGATTTGTATCGCAATACAATAGAATTTGTATTGTGAAAGGAGAATTTAAAGTACACTTGCGTGTCGCAGCGAGGGCCACGATACGGCGCCATGCACATGCGCACACACACGGCCACGACACAGCCCGCCTTTCGCGACACTGCGCCTGATATAAGCGGAATTACGCGGCGCTCTTGCCGCGAAGCAGCAGTAGCGCTGGCCTTGGCGAGCGAAGCGCGGCGTCTGTGAGCCCATTGCGATCTGACTCTTGGGGCACTGTGACCACGGCCCGGCCCCTTGCCACGACACGGCCGGGGACCGACCCGCGATGCTGCCTTGTATGCAGCGCTGGGCGCGCCGGTGCACACACAGGGTACGAGTTGGGCGGTAGGTGCTCGTGCACCTAGCTCGGTTTTTGCACAGTTTTTAGACTGCATGCCGTTTTGAGTCACCGTTTGAACCCGGTTCATGAACCCATTCTGTTCATCACAAAATTTTCGAAAAAAAAAAATTTAATTAATTAAAAATAAGCAAAAATAAAAATGAGGTGATAAAATTTTCGAAAAATAAAATTTTCAAAAAATAAAATTTTCGAAAATAAAATTTTCGAAAATAAAATTTTCGAAAATAAAATTTTGTTGAAAACAATATTTTAAATGCAAAATTGATTGCGTATACACTGAGTTATGTGTATGATTAGTGTCTGGTACGTGTTTATACCTTAGAATCTTTGTATTGTATTTAACTACCAATTGGAAATCTGATTCTTGTGACAGTTTGCGTAGGAAAACTATATGCATGGTGTAATGTGTATAGGAAAAAGGGTGAATGCTAAGGTTAGGAACTATGACCTTAGGGATTTGGATATTGAACAAGAAAGCTTAGAATTTTATTGAAATAAATGAATTGAGTGGTTGGAATTTAGCGCCATAGGGAAATGAGCAGGTCGATTCATGGTTGTCAAGTCTATTAGTAATTAGCATACGCATTACTAGTTAGGCGAAATGAAAGAATTAAATGATTCTTGTTGCCATGTAAATTGTGTAAATGGCTAGTAGAGGACGTGAAGGGGCGTCCGCGAGTGCGGTCATGTCACGCCCCAGATCCGGCCCGACCCGAGTTAAGGCGGATCCGAACCCGATCGGGCGCGATACTATCTATACTATATATTGGGACTCTCATTGACTGTTCTTTCGGAAATTTTATTACTGTACCTATTGGTGCACGAACAATTTCAGTAATAACAAAATCATTTGTACATATACAAAAGAACTACCAGAATTGGTGTCCATCATAATTATACGCATATATCACGAAGGTCCATTACTTATACAATTACTTATATATGTACATATTTAATAGTGTTCAACATTTACATTGTTTGCAAAAAGAAACAAAAAAGACTTATACATTATCTGAAATCTTCCAATGGACCTGATGATGTGTTGACCTCATTCTTGATGTGGAAGATTCCGATCCTCCTAGCCTCCTCTTCGGTACCTACGAATTGAACACGTGCTAAGCTTTGCGCTTAGTGGGAACATAAGCATGGACAACCACCAATGGCGGCTTGTCCTAAGCTTATACATATGCATTATATATATATCTAAACATATTTCTATAACGTAATTCCTTATCACGATATTCCTATTGCATGTCGATCTTTTCTATTACATGTTCTATGTCTTTAAAATCATCGGCTTTATTGCTTTTTCTGTGTTCCCTATTTGAGTACTTTACATATTCCTATACTTGTCCTGTGTTCATCTTTCACGCTTGTTATATGTCTTTTCAATGTTCTATTCTTTGTCAAGTTACATAGCATGTCTACAGTCTATATCTTTTCATCTTTTCGGTTCTATGATTTATTTCATTCTTCACTTTCATACTTGTACTATTGTATACTTTCCTATTATAGGTGTTCATCTTGTACTGTTCATATCCTGTTATCCTGTACTATTCCTACTTTTCTTGTGTTTTTATACCTATTTTCATATCAGGTTATAATGTACTTCTTATTCTTGTAACTGTCTGTACTTTCATCGCATAGCAAGGCTATGCTTCTCATATCATATCCTATTATATACTTTTCATATACATTTCCTTTGTATACTTTTCCTTTTCTTTTATTTTCATGTCTGCAAAATACCTTAGAAACTGGATTCGAAAATAGCGAGTGTACCGAAGAAGGTACTATCACTATACGAGGCAGTGATCTCTCTCTGTTAATACTAGGAAGGTATCATCAGCTGTCTGAGAGACGGTGACTGTAATAAATATGCTATGTCGTACTGAAGGTACTATCAGCGTACGAGGCAATGATTTCTATCTATCAGGTGACCTCATGGGGGCCACCCGATCCAAACGATCATATCATCACCACCTGGGCCTCTCAACATCTGCTCTGCAATATTTGCAGCACCAGGATTCTTCCCTATAGGCATCTATCTATCCCTCTACTGCGCTTCTAAGTTATATAATCACTATAGATATTTTCTGATATATTCTATGTAAGACGAATAATCATCACATCATAATTTTTTTAAGATATACTATCATTACTTTATTTTGTATTAGTTCTCATAACTCCGTAGCTTCAACATTTCCTGCTTCATATCTATATAATACAGATTCTCATATCTTTTCTATCATTTAGTTTTGTCTATCACTAGCAAGAGTTCATCTATCTTTTTCTAGATGTCTAGTCTTATGCTACCATATTTCCTTTATATTCCCATTACTTGTTCTTAGTATGTTCTATCTATTCATTTAAGTATATTCATCATATAATCCCTATCATACACGCTATATTCATACTATTTACTCATATATTAAGGTGCCTATCATTCGTGTACTTTAGACTATCATATCTTATGACATGTTCTATCATATCTTAAATATATTTTAAACATGACTTCTATACCTATCATATCTTACTATTATTATTCCTATACCTTTCTATATTTAATATGCAAATCCATTATTCTTATTCCTCTATTTATCTCTACTTTATTTATAAATCGAATCAACTTAACTGCATCATCCAAACCAGTTAGCATTTTCTATGCCAACTAGTCATTTTACCAATTTTCTAGCGATTGAAGCCTGTATTACTCATTTTCCTGGGTCTAACTTTGAGATTTTGACCTCTGGTCTCATAATCAGTTTAAAGCTATGTTATGGTTCTATTCAACCTGAATCACTCAATTCAGCAATTCAACTCAAGTTACGCCTGGAAACAACAGACCTCTATGTTCAACATTGAAACCAGAATGGTTTTGTAATACATCCACTTCGAGTGTATTTTAAATAATTAGATCAGAATTTCATGGTGTTTTCTTGCTTGGCTCTCCCTGAAGTCTATTTATCACAATGAATCACCAAATCGGATAAGAAATAAAGTAAGTTATGGCCAAATACTAAAACTGGTCAGAACAGGGAAAACCATCAAGTTGTACTGTATGTCTGTTGTACTCTGGCATTAACCCTGGGCTAAAAATGACCAATATTGGTGTTGTACCCAGAGCAAGTTCAAGTTGTACCGGTACAAGTCACTCGTGAATGCCTAGAATGTGTGTTTTCTCACATTTTTCCACATTTAATTCCCAATCACTTCTATACTTCCAAACACACATCAAAACAATTCCAAATTCACCTTGAAAACTTTTCACCAATTTCCTCTTCACTTCATATATTCTTCAAAATCCATCATGGATTTCTTCCAAAATGAATACGTGGGTTGTAACCCATACACAAACAAAACATTTAAAAAGACAAGCAGTGCTATTCTAAACCCTAACTCACTACTTCCATTAACTACATTCATCCTCAAAGAGAGGATTTAATACTTTTTCACTATATGGGCCTTACCCAATCTTAATTCGTTATCATTTTTTGGGTTAAGATGAAACCCTAGCAAAAACCCTTGAATGATAATAATCACTATATAAAACTCAAAGATACATGCCAAATCTCATAGAATCTATAACTCAAGGTGTATTTCATACTCTTGATCTTGATTTCTTCTTCTCCTTTCTCCTCTTCCTTCTCCTCTTCTTTCTCTCTCCCGTTTTTTTTTCTTTGAGATCAAATTAGTTTAAAACCCATGTTTGTTAAGGCCATAATGGCCAAAACAAAAACTCATTTTTGACTTAACTTTTCATAATTGCATTTAAGCTCCTTTTATTCTTCTCTTATATTTCTATTTCATCTTTCTCTTATTTGCCTTATTCCCATAAACTTATTAAATTTCTATTTGGCATCCCATCTTTACTCTTATAGCACTGTCTCAGAGAAACAAGACATCTCTGGTCATTATTAATTCCTGTATCTTTGTTTTATTCGAAAAATTCTATTTAACTTTTTAATATACCCTAAACAAGTTCGAAAACAGCTAGGGTATATTTCCTTGGGAAACATAGTGTCGCACTGCACCAACACTGACCAAATTAACAAAGATTGATCATTGGCCTTGTAGAGGTCAGAGGGCAGAGGCCGTTATTGCACAAACTAGCATAGCGTAGTCGGGATCCTAAGAACTCCCTGGAGGTTTAGGATGCATCATCCTCCGACATTCAATGGGGGGAGCAGATCCGATGGTGGCCACCATTGGTTTATATGACTAGAGAGGCATGTGAGGCCATGGAGATTACCTACACGACTGTGATTACTCAATGCAAGTATAGCTAGAGAATGAGCCCAAATATGGTGGAATACAAGGACCTTCAGACCTTAAAGGAGCCACAGGCGTAGAATTCTCCTCTGTGATTGTGGCGAATTGGGGTGGGATGATATGTCAAGTTTCTAGTTGGAGATCTCTGGGACTCTACTCAATGTGTGAGACCGAGATCATGGATATGTTAGTTTCACATGTCATCCGATGGATCGCCGACACCATGTGGTCGCATTCCATTGTGAGCCGCCAGGAGGGTTACTCGCCACAATGCCAGGACAAAACCGCATGGTATTTTAGGGGGACAAGCATGACATTTTTCCAGACGCATACAAGTCCAAGTGTCAGGATTAGTTAGCGGGTTGCCTTCACGAGCCCACCCTGGGAGGATCTAGGAGAGATCTACCTGTGATCTACCTCAAGTAGTGATATGAGGCGTGGATGTGTATGTTTCCCAGATGAGCACTGGACACCTCCAGAGAGGTGTAGTGACTCTTCTAAGACGAAGCCATAACTTACGCCCATCTCATGATTCCCAGCTGATATAACTGGGCTGAGTTGCAGTGAACCTCGAGTCCGGGCCATGAGAGCTTATTGGACAAGGGGTTCACAGCCGAGCACTGCATCATTGGGGCATCTTGCCTATTTCATAAGAAGAAGGACAAGACCCTTCTAACAGGTACTGATTACCGACGCTTGAACCGTGTTACAATCAAGAATCTGCATCTGCTACCGGTGATTGATGATTTATTTGATCATTGAGAGCGCTGAGTCTACTCCAAGATGACTCGCGACCGGTTACCATCACCGAGGGCGCCGCGATGCGACAGATGCCCGCAAGATGCCGCTGCAGATCGTTATGAGCACCCTTTGAGTTTTGATGTCTTCTGATCGATTAATGCACCGTACGCGCATTCATGGATCTCATGGCTAGATATTCCAACCCTATTTAGATCGCTTTGTCGTGAAGTCTTCGTGATCTATTACTTTGATCTACTCCCACCGAAAGTGTGACCATGAGTATCACTGAAAATCGTTACGCTTATCGAGAGACTATCAGCTGTACACTAAGTTCAGTAAGTGCGAGTTTTAGCTTACTAAGGGAAGATTTTGGGACACGTGGTGTCGCATCAAGAGTGTAAGTAAGTCGACCTATAAGGTTGGGAGGTAGTGATGAGTCGAGAGACCGAATGTCAATCTTCGAGATAATGAAGCTTCGATCGGGCGAGGTATCACGAGATTCGAGAATGGGCCTGGGTTGTCCATATCTTGGGAAGTGTGATTAGTAGATTTCTGCTTTAATGCGATATGGACTCATGGTCGACGACTTCAACGCCATAGAGAGAAATCGAGGATGCACTAAGCACTGGATGTGAGTGTTAGAAAGTGCGGGGAGGGATCAACTTTCTCCTAGTTCGAAAGATATAAGATCACTTCAGACACCAGGTTTCAGACTGGGGCCGCAGATTTGGAAGGTTGAGGCATGGATTCGCCTCAGACGTGGGATCCGGGCGACTTGGGGACAACATACCCCAATTAGTCAGAGAACATGAGAGTATACGCAATTCATTCCTCCACACCCTGCTGAGGGACAGAAAATCTGGGCCAGCTCCCGGTGCATACGTTACTTCCAAGAACACGACAGAAAGTCTGAGGGCCAGTGTGGGCCTAAGTCGTGACATATTAGAACGTAAATGGAAGGCAGGACCTGTGGGTGGTAGACCTATTGGTTGTTGATCGTCAGCTCGACATTGATGAGTTGACAACCACTCCAAGTTGTTAGTAATTTGACCCAGTCGTCATTATACCCGACACGACATTGGATTCGGGCTTGAGGTTGTTGCCTTAGAGAAGCCAGTATAGATGTTCTTCCCTAGGATGGGTGAGAGCGAACCTCGATAGGTCGGGATATGAGTGAGAGATCTCGAGATTTCGTCGGTGGACCGATATGCCACAGTGATGGCATACTATGTCGGTGAGACATTATTCACCACTCGTGAACAGCTGAGTTTTGTTTTTGAGATACGTCTAAATAAAGACTCTAGTTCGACCAGAAACAGACGAGTAATTAGAGTGTGTGGGCAAAGTAAAAGGGTTTCGAATCTCGTGCGAGAATCCCGAGTTAAGGTGTAAGAGACCCGGGGAGATATCCCGAATTTCTATGAGAACTGTAATAAAGCTCAAGTGTAAGCCGAAGGAATTATGTTGTCTCGAAATGAAAACGCATCAGGCTTTCAAGTATCAAAGTATAGACTTAGAGTTGAGTGGATAGAGTCGAGTGATCGAGATGAAACCCACTGACAAAGCTATCAATGTAGACTTAGAGTTACGACAGAGCCTTATGACTCGAGATTCGATACCCATCGGAAATCAGATTAAATGTGGCCGAATGGCAAAGACTCCTGGTGATATGGATGTCATTCATGACACTGAATTGGGTCACAAATCCAATGGATTTTGTCGGCCATGATCAGACCTCAGTACTGTATCGCACACACCAGAAGTCGTGGTTAGCACGTCAGGCTGATTATATACATATGTTAGAGGACACCGCCATGAAGATGTGTCCCTGGCCATATATGAGAAGACGGTTCTATGAATTACCATAACAACAAAGCAAGAAGCAGCAGGCAGGCACCGTATGAGGCATTGTATGGGAGGCCATGTAAATTACGCGTTGGACCGGTATGAGAGCTCCATCACCGGGTCCTTATCTCATTGGCAGACACCCCTCAGAAGGTGAGCTTGATACGATAGTGTCTTCACTGGCGAGATTTACAAAAGAGCTGGCGCGATGCGTGACGGCGCTTTTACCCGAGCTCGAGGTCAGATCGCGTCTTCAGCGCCGATGCTCTGCAGGCGCTGTCGTGGTTCTCGCGGCAGCGCGGTAGCTATCGCCGGTGTTTATCGTATTCTTCGAGATACTTCGAGAGGGTAGGCGGGTCATATGACGGCAGCGTTACGCCAACATGTTAGGTGTCCACGAGGTATTTGATCGCCCCATGCTTCCTAAGCATACCCAGATTCACCAGCGTGGTGATCAGACGATTGAGGTCGGGCAACGGGATGGGGACCTTCTGAGATGTGACCGCGTATCGGGTTTGATACAACGCCATAAGGCGTGGCGCCGAAGGGCAAGACCGCTGAGGTTAGTAGAAAGTTGCTTATGACTGCGGGAGGGAGGAGTCAACGGAAGTGAGTACGCTTTCAACATGGTCACCCATCCTTTCCGTTAGACGGCACGCAATTGTCGCTAAAAACGGAACGACCGTTACGCATGGTAGAGTGCGCCGCTAGGCTGTGCATGTGCGTGATTGTCATCGGTCTCTTCAATTTCGACTAAATTCGGCAGAGGAGAATGTGTTGATCCAGAAATTCCACCCTCTGAATAAGGGCAAAATCGTACTCGATTACAAAATTATAATTTCTGCTAAAAATCCGACTAATTTAGATTCTGATGACGCGAAACAGATTTAATCGTTGAATCGCTCGAAATTAGCTAGCACGTAAAATTTCGTCGACTCGAGACAATGAGTCGCATTAATGCTTTTTCGAGGCATCACGATTCGCACCGTGAAAAGGCGCTTTGTCAGAACGAAAGTCATATATAACACATTCTCACAGCCATAAAAGTAGATGAGGTGAGAGAAATTATGAAAATGGATCGCCGAGATAGTGCCTGATTATCACTCGTGAAATGAGGGTCATAACGGTCATTTTGAAATTTGATTTTGGGTCACTAATCACAAAAATTATTACAGCGCTTCATTAAGCCAAGAGGAAAACGCGGTAAAACAAAATCGTAAGATTCAAAAGAATTATTTTCGAGAGCTTTAAGAGAGTAGACACTTTCTCGTGGGGAATACTGAATAGATCCGACCGCTTCACGTCTTTCGGACAAGAAGAGAACCCATGACGCAGTGAAGTCGCGTGGTACCTGGATGGTGGGAGTTAGCCTCAACTCCAGAGGTAGGGTTTCTCCTCAATTTGGTTTTGCTCCTCTTTAAATACTCGGCAACAGTCAGGTCAAACAGGACAGGTCGCCAGAGTCGCTGACGGCCCCAAACCTGGGATCTAATTGATGGCGAATCTTTGAGTACTATCGAGCCCGTGACCGCCACTGATCGATCGTTGTCAAATTCGGGTGATTTAGTATTAAATCATGTATCGTTTCCTCTGGAAAAGGCCGGAATGGCCGTGAGACGCTGGTTCGCCAAAGTGAACCGATGACTTGTTGAGTAAGCTGGAACCGTAAACCCTAGGGCATCGTTCGTGAATGAGTGATACAAAATATATTTCGAAAATATGTGCTCGGGTCGAAAGATTTTAAATTAAATCGTCAGATTACCATTAAACACGGAAACTAATTTTATTAAGGAGTTGTAAAATTCGTATAACATGATTGCGGTGATTCAATTATGCGAGAATATTCATGTTTATATATTTCGCATAAGATTAGACCGTATTGAACCGGTTATACATGCATTCCATATGTAATCGAACTTCAGATTATGATGAAAGCCGAGATGATATGTATATGTCGAGGGGTTGTCTAAAAACATTAACATTCGGGAGGGTAGTTCACTTAAATAATAATCGCTTGACAGCCCAATTGATATTCACTGAGGGTAGTCCACAAACACCAAACATTAACGCTGAAATGAATCACTGATATCATCGGAGGGCAGTCCACAACAAATAATATATCAACGTCGGTTTCCACTGATATATACATTCTGAGGTCGGTCCACAACAACAAATTAATACCCTTACACGAGCAGCTTGAAGAGGAGGGACGCGAGACTCCGGATCCGAATGGCCACGCATTCACGCAGATCACGCATTTCGCCGAACGCGTTTAATCGGGAATATCGCACAAAGACTTGTGAGTAGCCCACTTAAAATACTTCCTCCCATCAGCATTAGCTCACCCCGCTGTGGGACCCCTATTTTACAGCACAGGAGTGAGTGCGAGGACTCATTGTCTCTAGAGATTGAGATTAAGAAAAGTTTGACAGGGTTGCTTTGACGATATTTACATGTATTAGAACTTGAGTATTTTAATATATGTAGTATAAGAGTAGTTTATTAACTCTTGAAACTATTGGATATAGTTTGGATATATTGTGATGAGTATTGTATTATGGGCCCAAGAGGTCGCTTTTTACCTACGCCGTGATTATACGATCGTTTTATTATGAGATGATATCAGATTGGTAGAGCTCTCCGCATGTGCCAGATTTCCCGTCTCGATTTTTCAGCCACGGTAACCCGACATCCACTTGTAATCCAAGGGTCGGGACGGTGAATAATCTGACCCTAGAAATGGGGTCACAGATCGATGATTGCGATCCTTTAACTAAAGACATGCCACCTAAGTATTTTTAAGGATCTAGCAGTACAAATGGAATTTGTTCCATGATACTTATTGTATATACATTCATTATTTTAATGAAACTCTTGTTCAACTGATATTTTTCTTACACGCCAGACATTTCGTATTATTATTATTATTTTGAGAAATATCATTGTTGACCTTGAATAAAACATATGGTTTATTCATTAAGTTAAGGGTTTGTAGTTGAGAACTTGATATATTGTAATACATGGAAGATACTATTTGGGCTATAAGAGACCTATCGTCATGATTTATATATTTTGTTTTTCTTTTGGTAGGTGTTGAACTATATGAACCAAGTGGGAGAATGTTAGAATGTATCTGATATATCATGGACTTAATCAATTCTAAATATCTCTATAACACCTCTTTCTCAACTCTACACTTTCAGGAAACCAAGAATGGCCCTGTCCTCACATAGCGAGGAATCAATGAGACATTTTTTTGGTCCCTAAAGCCTACTCAAATAAACAGAGAAATTTCACTATCAAGTTCTAATTTAGAGAAGGGTTTAGAAGAACCAAAGGTGATTTCATTTTGGTGCTTCAGTTTCAAAATTTTCAGTTTTCCAGTATTCCAATTTCTTTGTTTCTCAACAATGGCCGGAGGTATCTATATTCTAACATCTCGCTTCCGCATATCATCTGATTGTATTCTATTTGTTTGACATGATCAGATTGTTTGATTACTTTATTTTACATTTTTAAGGTCGTTATGACGACGGTGGTTTTGTGAAGTCATCTTAGTTGTTGATATTTTCTGTAATGAGTGAATTCAAACGATAAAACGGATTCGATCAAGCTTAGATATCAAGTCAAATCATAGTTGTTATCAATATGTTATAGAACTAGAGTCATATGTATTATAGTTATCATATAATTATCAAACAAAAAGAATCTTAAGTCGTATCTATCAGGCTATTGCCGTATGACGCTCATATTTCAAAGTTTTTAAATAAATTGATTCTATGTTTCTATTGAATATATCAGCTTCTGCTTTCAATCAATAAATGATTCTCCTTTCAAAAAACATATATATATATATATATATATATATTTTTTTTTTTTTTTGAACTATAAAATATATTAATTTTTAAACAATTAAAAATTTAGAATTTTTTTTTAAAATATAAAATAATAATAATAGCTAAATGGAATGATATTAGAATTTCTCATGCCCATTGAAAAGGAGGTTGATTCTCTAGGTGGTTGTAATTTGTAAAAGAGCCAAAAAGATCCCTTTTTGCCACTTTATGTGATTGTTAGATAATTAATTCCGTGAGCTTAGCATAATGAGTTACTTACTTTATGTCATTAATGAGATTGACTTGTTTGCTATTTTGTAATAGGGTCTTTGGTCACACTCTTTGTAAGACTCTAATTGGCCAATTAGATTTAATGACCAACTCTCTTAAAAACCCATTATGATTTGCACAAACTATAAAAGACCTAAAATAAGTAAATAGTGGTATGTTGTAGTGATTAGGGCTTCTATAAATCAGAGAGCGGTTTAAGAGTAGTGTGTTCATAGGGCACTATTACTATTATTGTGTTTTATGTCTTACCAGATTACATATATGAGCTATCAATGGCTGCGTTTGGAGGTTAGTATACTTCATGTTTCAAAGGAATTTAATATGTATGTTTTGGATTCGTGTATCTTCTTCAAATATTTGATTTGAGGCGTATAAATCACGGAACCAGGGAACTTGTCGTGCACGTCACTCTACAACCTTGTATGACTATCTTCAAACTAGTTTGGTCAGCTAATCGCACTCCACGAACTATTTATGGGTTCCCTAGGGAGAGGCATCTATTCTTGCCCGCTCTTTGAATCATCCATGATTCCCTAACATCGAGCTTAATGATCAACTCTGATACTCAAGAGTTTGGGACATATATTAGGTTATTTTGAAAAAAATCAAACAAATGAACTGAAATAATGCCTAAACTACATTGCTTCTCAATTAAAACCCTTGTCAACATCACACCAATCACTACACAAGATTAACTTAAAATTTTCAAACATTTCTAATTGTTGACTAATATCCACGACATTAAAGTAAAAGAAACTAATGCCGCAGCTTCGCAATTCAGTGATATCGTCATTATTATTAATAACATTATTTTTATTTTCAAACTTATTTTCGCTTTTATATATATATATATATATATATATAGAGAAAGAACAATATGGTTTTTTACATCATGAATCCAAATGAGATTAGTTTCAAAACTAGGCCCAAATCCAGTGTTCAGTAATCCATCTCCTCCACTCCGAATTCATCAATGGCCTTCCTTCTTAAAACCGCCGCAAAACCCACCACCGCCACCTCCTCCTCCTCCGCCGCACTTTCATCGCCGCCAAGATCAAATGGGTTCGCGACCCCTACCTCGACGAAGTCGTCTCCAAGGAGAAAAACCTCAAGCCCCTTCTCGCCTTCAAAAACCTAATCATCTCCGCCCCCTCCAAAACTCTCCCCACCGCCGTCGCCGCCGTCAACAAACCTCATCTCCGCCTCCCCACCACCGCCTCAATTTCTCCCATGAATACCCCTCCGTCTTCCGAGTATTCCAACCCAAAGCCCTGTCCACCCTCGCCACCGCCCCCACGCCTCTGCCGTAGCCCCGCCAACGAAGAGCTGCCGTCCACGCCTTCGCCGGCGCCGCCAAGAAGCGGCGGTTTTGGCTTCGCGGTTCCCAGATGCTGGGCCGGATCCCATGGCTGCTTCGGATCGTCGATTGCTTGAATAATCTCGGTCTTTTCCTTTGATAACACATTACTGGACTTTGCTGTGATTTTCCCGAGTATTTCCAAATTTTTTGAACGAAATAACTCCAGAAATTTGAACCCAGAAATTGATTTCTGAAGGCACCTACTAGCATTAAGAGGGAATGGAACATTGAGTCAGATTTTAGTATGGATGAGAATTGCATTTCCAATGTTCTTCTCAAGAGGGTTTGATTTGAAGGAGAAGGTGAAGGATTGGTTGGACGAATGGCAAAATTTGCCATACATTTCACCATATGAGAACGGATTTCATCTGAATCCGAATAGCGACCAGGCGGAGAAGTGGTATTGCTGTTCAGAATTATTAGTCTTATGGCATCAATGAGGAGGAAAACATTGCTCAAGTGAGTGGCCAGGATTTGGGCCGAGGTTTTCGGAAGCTAGCTGCCCCTGTCTTCGATACAGGATTTCGCGTTTGAACAAGATTAGGACGCAGACTGTGGTTCTTAGGGAGGCTTATAGGAAGGATTTTCTGATTGAGAATCATCCATTGATGGGAATGAGGCATCGGTATATTCACTTGATGAACAAATCGAAGAAGAGGAGGAGGTATCAGAATGCTGATTTTTTGAATAAATCAAAGATGGATTGTAAATTAGGAAATCAAACAGTTTCTCACGGGAGAAGAGTTATTGAGAGAGCAGGATGATAAAAGTAGTGGGAGGATTCTTGAAAACATTTGGAATATATCATGGATTATGCCATTGAAGCTCTTGAATTGGGAAGCCCGGAAAGGCATTTCAGTATAAAAGGAGACAGATTCTTGGAAAACGGAGGGGGAAAAGAGAAAAATAAGGGCATGCTTGCTCTTGTTTTAAACTGTTTTAAAAACAGGTTGTGAAAACATAAAGCAAACTACTTATTGGCAAACCCTTTCTATATCTTAATTCAGTTGCTTGTATTCTTTGTTTTACAAAAAAAAAAACTGTAAATCAAACACGTGGTTGCTCTTTGCCAGCACGTAAAACGCTTTAAAAACAAAAGAACTAACTACCAAATCTAAATCTGGTGGTTATTGAGAGACTATTTCATTCCCTCAGGAAGAATGTTTACAATTAAAACTGTCCTTTTGCTGATAGCAACCTTAGATCAACCAGTAAAAAAAGAGGCTTTGCCCTTATTATGCTTGTGTCAAAAGTGCGAGATCAGGATCATCTTCTACCCATCTATAAAGACAAGGGAAAGGCGGAGTCAGTTTTCTCCTTTTGGTATCTCGTAGGTGAACCTCCTCGGTTTAAAGATATTTGCTGAATTAGGGTCTCAAGTTGTGCCTTATTTTCGACAACCAAACACTCCTTAAGCAAATGTGAACCACTTCAATCCGGCACCCTCCCATCCCCATATGTCACGCCTTTAAACATCGAACGCCTACTAATTAAGCTGTATTGTTATAAACCAGATCTTTCTAGCTTGTAATGCTAGAAATGATATTGTTTTCAAGGATGAGGTGTGTTGTACATATAACACAGGTTATGTCTTATTTTGTATAACTTCTTTGGTTGGAGACGAAATTGATTAATTTCATTGATTGGATGGGTTCTAAATGAAAGTAAGGTGTTTTTTTTTTTTTAAGAGTGTTTTCTTGTATTTTTATCCAATTGGAAGATATATGGTGAATTGAAGATATAATATTATATTAATGCAATCGATAATAACATTTGATATCCAAAACTCAAGAAAACTCTTATTTATATCCAATTCAACATCGTCAGTTGTTTCATATCAAACATGTTCAGCCAAAGAAAGATACAATAATACTATCAACAAAAATCCAAATTCCTCATATTCTCAAAAAAATCAAAATCTTACTAAGATATCTTCAATAACCAGAAGTACATTTTTTTTTCTTTTTGAAATGGAAGGAATCATAAGTGCTGACAGACTTTTACCACGGAATACACCAGATTTTCAACGCCGAACTCCAGACGGCATAAGCTTGCAGCACTCAACCATCTCGCTTCCATGTTCAATGGTAAAAGCAATCTTTTTCTCGCTTTTAGTGGAACAAATGGTCATCTCCAACTATATATATATACCCTCGGCGCTCAAACAAGAAGAAAAAGGGCTAAATGTATTTACACAGCTTGGAGCCCCAATGTCACAAAATAAAAATAGAATATTATATATATATATATATATATATATATATATATATATATATATATATACACACACACGAATTGTGGTTGTTGGATCAATTCTGCTAATTATTTAGGGTTCAAAATGTTTTAGATAAAGCCCAGAACAGTCAAACAAGACAGAATAGTCAAAGTGCCAACAGATGAGAATTTTGATATCTAGATCATATGTGTAGAAAAAGATGTTCTATTATTTCCAAAAAGGAAAAAAATTCATTATATTTGTCAAAAGATATAAATAAAATAATATAATATATATATAGTACATTGAACCCATCAGAACTGCTTAGGACCTCTCCTTATGCCTTACTGCCGTTCAAACGATGAGCGTTTCTTTACCAATTTTAAGAAGATCACATGTAATAATATAATATTTTTTTAAAATTATATGTTATTTCTAATTAAATGAACTTTCTTTTCCTTTGAAATGTAGTTATTCAAATAGTATTTTTATTGAAGAAATTAAAATATCAATATCTTTATTTTTATTTGAACTCTGATATAAAAATATAATGTTCAAAATAATATTATTAATTTTCTAATCTTTATTATATAGATAGTATATATATATATGATAGATATATATAGATATAATATACATATATATATATATATATAAATATATAATTTCTAATCTAATATAAATTATATATTTAAGTATATGGTTTATATAGAAATATTTTAATTATGGACTATTAAATATAAAATAAATATATATTATTAGTCACTACTAGCACTGTCAATCATGATTTGATCTGCTCATCAACCTATAATCTTTTATGTAGCTTTTAATGTTAATGCGTTTTTGATGAAAAATACAATATATGAGGAGGCTTGAAAAAGCACCAAACTAGCGTTGCCGTGTATTGAAGACGTAGTCACGCATAACTAATGCCTTTAGAAAGTTCATCGGTCGCAGAATGACATAAGTTCAATGGCTAGCGCCAGAATGACTAACAGTTGAACTTTCCCAAAATATCGCCGTTCAACACAACACGCACCAACGACATAAAAGAAAATTGGCTATTTTTATGATTATTAGAAACGTTATTAATATTAACCCGTTATACCCGCCATGTAAGAACCCATATATTGTGAATCAAACGAATCATATAGTAAATTATTATTCATCAAAAAAATATTTTATTGTAACAATCTAAATATAAATTATAAATTTTGACAACTAGTACATCCAAGGTACTGAAAACAGTGAACTCCGCAAGTTTAATTTTAAAATTAAACAAATTTTGTTTTTTCCATGATTTACCCTGATTTAATGTTACTACGCAGAACATCGAAACATGGAATTTGCATTAACCTCACTACGACTTCCATGATAAAACCAAACATTTGGTTTTGAAAACAATATAACATGTTTTTGTTTTGAAAATCCAGAATAAAAATATTAAATTTAGAGAATACTAAAATTGAGTTTTTAGGTATTCAAAAAACAAATTACATAAGAATGAGAAACAAATTTCAGTTTTGCGTTTTTTAAAAATCGTTATTAATAATAGTTTGAAAATAGAGGCCTAAATCTAATTTCCTTGTTATTTTTTATTTCATGCACAAAAAATGGTAATTTTTATAATACTTACAATTTAAAATTATTTTATAAAAAGCTGTGATATGTATAAAACTAAAAACCCTGTGATTGCGCTCACGCATAATCTTCAAAACATTGTATATACCAAATCATGCATATACCGAAACATTTAAATATATTAAAAACATTTATACAAATTTTCATATATAAAATAATGACACGTTCGACAAAGATATTACTTTATATTTATCTTAGGACGACGCCTGAATAAACAACCACGCTAATAGTTCCGGTTTCGAGATGGATTTCATACGAGGAGCCATGGATGAAAATCACGCCGAAGTAGTCGATGTAACACGCCGGTGCACGAGGTCGCCAGGCCGGAAGTTCACCCCACTCAGTGAAGCGTCGCTGATGGGGATCATCCATGGGAGGCAATGATGTGATGGTAAAGGGAAGCATCGCCAATGGTGATTCTAATACACACGCCATTCTTCACACCGGGATAAGGCACAACGCGGTAAGTGGAGAATAAGCACATGTATGGTGCGACAAAGACAATGTGAGTGGGTATAGGCGTGACGCAAGTGTGGGTAGGGTATAAAACATCTCGTGAGGCATGAGAGGATTTGGCAGTAAAAGTCACAAGTGGTACCAGACCATTGCCACCGTCTGACCATGACTGACTCCACCATCTCAGCACATGAATCTCAGCGATCAACTCCCCTTTCTCTTCCTCTCTCTACCTCAAATGGGCCGCGATATCGTGATGGCGGACGACATCTGAGGTCTAATCGACGGCCCACGTGGATGTCGAAGCTCTCCGAAATGCATTTCGCCATGCGATATCTTTCTCTGATTCGTAACACCGACGGTAATATGAATGGATGGTCACATGCACCACGTAGCAAACGAGGGCGAATGACTATGCGCCCATGACGACGACTGAATGGAATCCAAAGTTGAAGAATTTATAATACATAATCATCGATTAAAATTAGGTAAAACATTTTAGAAACACATGACTCTAACTTACCAAAAGATGAGTATCACCATTAGTATAACCTCATATCATCCCTACGCAAGGCGGCACATAAAACGCAGAATAATAATGATACCACTGCGATAGCCGGATCATGAAGTCCATCAAAACCCACCATAGTGGGGCCGATGATCCTAGCCGCTTCACGATCCCATAGCGTAAAATTTTAGCACATACGCCCAATCTGCTACTGTGTCGCCTTCACGATCCACCAGATGCAAATGTTGCCTGAAGAGCAAGCCGAGGTATCTCCTGCATCCAAACTGGGCGCATAGACTCGCCTAGACGATGCCACTCAACAATCTCAAACATGAGCGTGGGATATCGCCTCCGCCAGATTCCGACGCCTAAGCAAAGAGAGGAAGTTGGTCATAACTCTCCTGGCACGCCACAGACCTGCTAAGGAACTCTTTTATGTCAATAAATTTAATTAATATGAACGAAACAATATGGTAATCATATACACAAACCATTACTGACGTGGAGTCTATGCATCTAGTCGATCTCGACAGAGGAGTAATTCCGGCGGGTTGTTGCGCGGTCAAAGCGCATCACCACATCTTTATCGAAAGAGTTGGCCACCGCCGCCAAAGCGCTCGTCAAATGAGGTTGAGCCGGTAATCCAACGGTCACTCTAGTTTCATCCTACATCGGGCATCGATATGCGTAAGGCAAATGAGCGTGGTGCCAGACTGCGGTGGTCGTTTCAAACGTCGATCGACGGAAGTCTTCCCAAGATCATACCGGTCACAAAATAAACAAAGTTGGTCCCAAAAAATTATGTTTTATATTACGCGAAATATTATACTGTCCTTTTCGACCCATGATTTAACTAGAACGGCAGCCCTCGGTACAAGGAGCCTCTACCCAAAATAACATGTACAAGAAAACCCACTGAACATATTCAATGATCCGCAGGTCCAATTATGAGTAATGCCGGTAATTAATCGTGCCAATTCATCCATACACAACAACATACATTCCTGAAGATACGATACCACAGCGTAAGATAAACCACTACCTATCATTTATCCAAACCGCCCAGATAACTTCGTTGAGTAAAGTTATGGCGGGCAGGCCACCACCAACGCGTCGCAGATGCGCCAAATCTCAAAGAGCGAGGGCGCGCGGGAATATCACACCTTTCGCCCGCAAACAAGTAAGGATTCATCTGGCAGATGAACCCACGCCAAGACGGCGCCGAACGCACCATCTGACGCGCGTGGATGCAACCGGAACATAACCAACGAAGGGAGATAAGGGGTTCTCCGATAACATCGACGGGTAGGATGACACCAGCAACTGCATACAACGCCGCCACATCAACATACGGAAGGTGCCGCGACCACTGCCACGGATACGAAGGCCAAGATGATGCAAACATCCCCAAGGTAATCTACCTTCCTGTACTAGCACATGAAACGTGGTGTGTTCAAACAGCCATCTCTCGACAGAGAGAGGAGGCGCCAACTAACGATGTACCTGCCAAGAGAGAACAAAATCCAGCCTCTAATCACGTATGGTCAGAATCCGTATATCCATCTCCATATCATGAAGGTTTCATCCACATTATGCTGAGTATTTCTAAGCTATAAGCAACGAAACAACCAAATTTAAAATTATTATATAATACTACAACTATGAATGAGTAACGATATCAACAACATTAATTCGCCAGATTCTACTGAAAAGATCTACGCCTGTCATATCAGACAGATATCCACGATCACCATCATAATCCCAACGCCATGTCTATAAAAGATATAACAACCAGACAATCACAAATATGGTCAATATTAATTACAAAGGACAATGATTTACACACACACGTAGATAATAAGAATGTCCAATAATAGAATGTTTTATACAAAACAACTACAAAAAGTCAGCCTCATTTACAATAAGTCTTATACAAAACAATCATGTAAGCAGACCTCATTTACAAACAAAAAAACAAATTGCCTTACCACATCTATAACTAAATCCTGATTTCTATTCTTACAAGACCGCCGATTGTGACCCGGTTGTTTTCATAACCCACATTTACAGGCCTGAATGTCATTTCATTATAAATCGTCACTTAGACGCCACCACTGTTTGCTCATTTAATTCAGATGCTACAATTGTTTGAATCATCATAAAGAGGTCATCATCTTTCAGTCAATAAGGGATAAAACAAGCTTGTCATGCCAAAAGACCGCGTGAATAAATGTAGTAGCCTCAACAATGAACTAAAATCAACACATCGGTCATACATATGATATGGCTACATGGAAACTATATCGTTATCTTACCACATGCATTCGTCATTTAAGTCGAGGTGAGCCATGTAATTAATTGGCGACTTTACATGAAATTCGCTTCGTGATGTGATCGTAAAGAACAATTTCCATTGATCCAAATTTTTAACCACACGAATCGAACTGGCATCAACATATGAGTGAATCGTCAACGATAATATATTGATCTTGTTCCTCTTAACAAAGTAAACGTAAGGCGGAAAATGTCAATCGAACTAATGCAAGTGAGTGGTAAGCTACGCAGCCCTTTAAGAACACTGCAATACCCCGACATGCTACTGTCATTATCCCAGCGACCTCCATCATGTGAAGCGCCCATAATCAAGAGGATCGCCAACCATTGCCATGCTTTAATTACCTCCCACCGAGCGCCATATGCCTATTCATCTTTCGTGGTGTCACGCAACAATGCTTCGCTACCAAATTCTTTCAAGAGTTTCATTTTGAATCGTCATAAATTGTTTCGCAAGATTTGACGCGATGCAACCGCGTGATAGGTATATGGCGCATCGCGCAACCAGATGAGATCGCCATATCATAATACCTAATGTCTCCATTTATATAACACAAATCCCCGTCCGCCGAAGTTACTCTATTTCGACACATGCTAAGAACCATCCCAAACTATCAATATTCTCGCCTTCTATATCAACAAATGCCAATAGGGAACGAATCGATTATTTCCGCCATAGCCCATACAATCAACAATGTTCCTTTATACCAATATCATCAACATCAAGACGTGACACAACCGCAACTTCAATAGATATTTAACAATTGTAAATTAATACATTGGAATGTTCTTCTATTGCCGGCATAACATTATTGAATGGTTTCAAACAGATAACATGATCAGGATTTGATGGTCTTGTCACAAGAACAACATGGAGCTCAGATATGACTGGAAAATCTCATCAAAGGTGTCTAAATGCCTTTATGCTTCCATCCGCTCTTTTTTTTTTATATGAAATTTCATATCCCCTAATTTCTCCATCACAATTGCTTAAATGAGTACAGTAGAGAGGACACAAACTAGTTTGAATACTGGCCTATAGAAAGCAAGAACCAACTTCAGTCCGGGCTGATGATGGTCCTGGCTCAAACACCTGATTTACACAAGTATCTCGACCCCTTTATATTTGTTGATCACAAATAAGCTAGTATCTTCACAACCATGACACAACTTCCATCGATTACTGACATTCTTCTCCTTTCACACTTTAAAATCCAGCAATTTTGATGGAGGCAACTACAACAAACCCTTAGTGTTTAATGGAGGTAAATCTTTGTGTACTCTTACAAATCACTCGAATTAAAATTCGCCAACTAAAATTCTCCATTCGCATAATCGGGTGGCTTCTCGCCTCATGAGCAAACCACTTGAAATAAGCAATACCTGTTTTCAACATGCTCAAAACAAGGTGTTGGTGGTAGGTGAAATGAAAAGTGGGTCGACTGATTTAAATCCCCATCATTCATATTCACACATCACAAGATAATGGATGTAGAAACAAATATCCTCGCTTTATTCTCCAAAACCTCGATTGTAACTGAATGATGATGCTACGTCCACTACCTGGAACATGTAAGCGTCATCATCATATTCATCATCAACATTCATCGATTCCATCATCATGATCTTCACCATTCATCATTACTTCTTCTTCATGCACACTATCATCTCCGCATATACTCAAAGATTCAAGATTAGACCGCCATTTTGTGGCCCACACAACCATAGTCAATTTCGCAACATTCTTCATTTTCAATAACACCATAGATGATCGCGCTGTCGTATCTTAAACGACCTCAACAAACACCAATTTCTCTAATAAAAGAAGTAAATCCATGTTCAACATTTGGTACGTAATCATATATTCCATTGTAAGAGGTTGGAACCTATTTCCACTTTTTTAGAGATACTTTACACTTGAGGACTAATTTGAACTTCGTTTGTCAATGCGCTTAACATGATACCACCCAATTGTTCAAAATGCAAGTAAATAACCGGCATATCCAAAGGTAATAATCGAAGTTGTTCCCAAATATATTTCACATCATTATCAATCCTTAATATATCTCCATCGAATAATATTACGAATATAAACGCACATAATTACACCGTTAAAAATGAAGTAAAAAAATTAAATAATATGAGAGATGATATTTCAAGACCTTGTTTAGAATGAATATTCTAATTGTGCCTCCCCTTTCCTGACCTATGATTTAACTGAAAATCAAAAAATTTCCTTTAAATGGAGCCACCCAAAATACAGGTAATCCCATTAAAAAACACCACAATCAATTAATATCATACATATTCCTGGGCCACCCAAATTTGAGTCATGGCCTAATTGGGCCCATTCTTCTCTATAATCAACAACAACAACAACATATAGTCTTCCTACTCCAGTTCTTTTCCCGCATGATAGAAAGCTAAATTCTGGTTTAGGAGTTTCCACAAACTAGAATACTAAGATAATCTACCGCAAAATTACTAAAAACCTTCAAATTAACTTGATTTAATCAAAAATGATATCAGACAGACAATTAGAAAAGAATTAGCAACTAAGGTCATTGTGGAAAGAGTTTCGGGGTTATGGTCATTTCAACTATTTAACGGAGTCTACACATTTGAAGTGTGTGAATCTTTTTACATTTGTATCAAAGAACCATTAATGAAGAACATTAAGTTTAATTACTTTTTATATACCTTTATCATTTATTATCCAAAGCTTAACTCAAAGAAATCATTATGAACTGAAATGATCAAGATCAGATACAAATTAAAAAATGATTGATATTGAACTAACTAATAATTGAGTAAATGTAATCATGAAATGACACTTACTGATTGGTGATGAATGTAAGTGAAGCAACCAAGTTTCAAATGTTCAAGAAAAGATGATGTGAGGTGTCATCCTGCAATCTTCCTCTGTAGATATTACTATTTGCAATTGGATATTGAAATGAATATCTCTTGTTTACTCATAGTTTGATGCCAATCATTTCATCAATCTAATTATGATAGGGGACAAAAACAATGCAAAAAGAGAACTTCACATTCTGTGTCTTTTCAATACGAATTTTATTTGTCTATTTACATACCCCAAATTGTTATAGAAGCAATAATCAAACAAACAAACACAGGATATAGTAATTTTAAGTTTGCCTTAAAAGTGAAGCTTTATTTAATACAACATATGATAAGTGGGAATTTGCATATACTACGTAAATCACTTACAATAATCACTATCTTAGCGAATAATTTTCTCATTAAGAACAAAAGAAAAAAAGGAATGCACATAATTAATTAAGCTCAACAACCATGGCCTTCTCTAATTCCTAAGTGTGTTTGAGAAGGTCAAGAGGTAAGGGGAGCAGAACAAGTGAATCACTTCCACCTCATGATTTATTATTCAGGAAAAAAAGATGAGTATTAGAATTGAAAAGGAATTTTGAAGAAAAAAGTCTGAAAATAGTACAATACAGAATATACTAGAAAGCAGTAATCATATACAAAGGACTGGGCGCAGAGGTTATATTGAGGAATAGTTAATCTTATAAATTCAAATTTTCAGTGCAAACGGTAATTTTGGTAAAAATCCGTTCTTTCAGATTCTGATGACAAAACGATTTCACCTGGTTGAATCGCCTCACGAAATCTAGTTACTACGCTGGATTTCTACACTCTGACAATAATTTCACGTTCGACACCAAGGTGTCAGAAAACTTATTGGAGACATGCGACATGAATAAAAATAACTTATTAATAGATCACAATAATACGCTGCACGACAGATGACAGAATGACCCACTCCAGATTGGCGCCAATAGCCAAAATCAAGACAAAAGGGGACATAAGTGGAATTTTTGAATTGTTAATTGAATAAGACAAAACAATAAATAGTTGTCTTCTCAAATGGAAAAAAGGCCAAAACGTGCGTATGATAAGAGTGGCTGATTTTCTGATTTTATATAAAGGTAGCCTTCTGATTCATACCATTCGATCATACGGCTTTCTGACAGAAGAACAACAGTGTCATCCACGCCATTATGGTTGAAGTAGAGCGATCATCATGGAGTTCCTCGACAACGCATATGACATTTTCACTACAATCTTCTGGGTTGCTGTTCGCCGAAATTCCATGAACTGCTCACGCTTGTTTTATCCATAAATTAATCTCACTAGAGAAAATTCTATTCAGCGGTCGTGAATAAGAACTGAGGGTTTCTGTCTGCTCACGTGAATAGTGACACGAAATTTTTGGTGTGAAAATGTGTTTGGATGAGTGATTCAAAATGAATTGCTCTTGTTTGTTATTTAGCCTATGTGAGCTAATTTTGGTGAAATTGATTGTGAATTTGCATAACATGTTTTATGTGATTTAATATTCTAATATATATTACGCTAATATATTGGGCATGAATATGTTTAATTAAACATGTGCCTTTAGAATATTAGAGGAGCGATGACATTTAAATGAAACAAAACGAAATGTTTGTGAAAGGAATTCTCGACTAAGATTTTCTCCAAGAATCGGCTTCTTGAGGGACAGCCCACGCATCACTTCTGGACAGACCACGACCAAGCTCAGTAGCTATCCAAGAATTTGCGCTGAGGGTAGTCCAATATTTTTACCGACACTCGGTAGTAAGTATTCAAGAACAAAAAACTTTTGTTTTGAAACCGACATTACCATATTTGCTTAGGCATGTGTGAGGAGCTCTGAGGACTCGAGACACGCTCAGGCATTTGCATATTCAAGCAGTGCCCATGAAATCGTCAATGTGATTGTCGCCATGACATGTGCACTTAGCGGGAGCAACCCGTAAATTATCACTGACAGCTTCTCTCACCCTGTCAGAGGGATCACCATTTCAGTACGCTGAGCGCAAGATTTATGACGGCGCCGCTGTGAGGTCAACGATAGAAGAAAGCGATCAGGGTTTTGATATTATTAAAGTAACATGTATTAGAATCAGAATTTTAACAGGCGCTTCAGATGAAGAGTAATTGTTTAACTTAACTACAGATAAGGTCGATGTATTTTATATTGATGCAGCCTAAGGCCATTATTATTTTACTCAGTCGCATGTGGATCTGTAGCATTATCAGAACTGTTGACAAATAATTTGGGTAGAGCTCCCCGTATTAAAGGAGACTCGCCCGATTATGAGTAGTGCCTGCAACCCGATTATTCATGAATATTCCGCAGTTGACTGGTTGTCAACCCGACCCGCTTTGCTACACAGCTTCAGAGACGTGTTCTCAGTTTATAAATACCTAGAGCTAGTGTCAATAAGTTAGGCATGCGACATTTATGACTTGATTGGCACATGTTAGATCACGATTCCTCAGGCACTGAGATTAAAATAAGGGAGTCAGCGATGTGATTTGTGTTATGAATTGTGATTTAAATTATGTCAGAATAGCATAGGAAAATGTTGAACACTAGGGTTGGTGAGAATAAGTTGTTTGAGAAATTTGTAAGGCAACAATCCAGAATTAAAAAAAAAAAAGATGATGTGAATATAATTTTTATGCCATGTTGTGTAAAATCAAAAAAATGGATAAAATAAATTTAATAAATTTATTTGGTTTAATGGAAAATGAGAAAAAAAAGAATATATTTTTCGTGATTTTCCAAAGAGCCGAATGAGAAAAAAATCGATGTGAAAAAAATTATAATAAGAGTTTCAATGAACATGAATGTATTATGGTTGTGAAATTTAGAGAAAATCGCTTGCACAAGAAAAAAATTTATACTAAACTCTTGAAAATTTGAGTTTGTAAGGAATTGCAATGTTCAAGCTATCGTATTTAGGAGCAGCTAAGGAGGCTACCGAGATGAAAAAAATGGTGTGTTGAGTAGAAAATTTTTCTGTTTACAAAGGTGTAAAACAGAAAAAAAAATTAAAATAAACATTTTGGTTCATCGAAATGAAAATATATATATATATATATATATATATATAAAATAATGCAAAAATAAAAATAAAGTAAAATTGTATAAATAAAATTTTTGTTGCATATGATTTAAAAATATGAAATTATTGTCTTGCATTAATAAGAATGAATAAGAGAGTGATAAAATTTTTTCGACATATGAATAAGGTCTCGAGGTTTGTGAGCCATTAATTCTTAGAGATGTCAGATCGGGCCAGATAGAGTCATTTAGAGGTCATAGCTTGAGAGCCCTCAGACGCTGAAATTTTCTCCCCATGATTAGCAGAATGTGGATGATATGTCGGTTACAGTTAAAGATCTCGGGGATTCTACTCACGCTGGACTCCAATGGTCATGGACATGTCAGAAGTTCGACGCCATCCCGGGATGGATCAATGACAAATTATAAATATCGCCATCGATTGTGAATAGATGAGGGTTACCTACATGCGGATCAAGACTTGAAGTTGTATTTCAGTAGATAGCATGATTTTACTTCGCATTCCGCGTAATGCAGTCCGTGTGTCGTGGATAGTCAAGGTCAAGGTAGTTCACCAGAGGACGAGGTGAACCACCAGATTCATCTTGGTAGCTTCAGTATTAGGATGTTTTTCCTGGATGAAAGGCACGGATTACTGGTGAGGTCAGAGACTCTGGGACGAAGTTACACCCCGGTACTCTTGCCCATCTCTATGACTCGTGACAGATGGCACCGCTGAGTCATAGAACTCAGTCCGCCACGTGGAGCTACCGGACAGCGGCCTGGTTGCACCCGAGCACCACCGCCGGGCGCCCGGGCCCCTATTTGGCGGTTATTAGTCGACAAAAACCTTTCGATCGCGGGTATCGACTACGCATGGGCTGAACAGGTTACGATCAAGAATCAAAATCTATCAATGAGGACTGGCTGACTTGTTTGATTAGTTGAGAGGAGCGCGTAGTCTACTTCCAAGATAATTTTGCACTGGTTACCATCGTTTTTGAGGTTAGGAGACAGATATCCCAAGACAAATACAGATTTTTGCGCATGGGTACTTGAAGTTTACGGTGATGCTCCTATGGATCGATTTAATGCGCCAAAGAATATTCATGGGATCTCTACGATAGGGTATTCCAAACCCTATTTCGATCGCTTATCGGGTCTTCGTGGATGACATTTCGACATACTCCGCCGAGTGGGAGCATGAGTATCACTTGAGGATTATTTACGCTTGCCGAGACCATTAACACAGACGCTAAGTTCAAGAGTGCTAGTTTTGCCTGGCGAGGAGATTGGGACACCGGGTGTCATGATCAGTGGCTAATGGACCCGAGAAGGTCGAGGTCGGATGAGTCGGGAGAGGTTGAAGGGGTCTCAGATAATGAAATGGGATTGGCCAGGTACCACAGAGATCCATCGGTGATTTCTCCCGACAGCGCTGACCTATGACGATCGACCCAAAGGAGGTCGGGTGCTCGACGGGATGACCGGTGCGAGTAGCATTCCGTGAGTCAAGAGGAGGCTTACTATCAAGCCTCTATCTTGATAGTCCCTATTGTGGGACAGGGGTACTCAGTATACGCCAGGATGCCTCGAGGCAGGATCGGGATGTGTTTTTGATAAATCAGAGGGTAGTAAATTATGGTTCTCGTTAGTTGAAGAATCATGAGCGCATACTCCCACACACGATATAGGGAGTTGGCTACTGTATCGCTTTGAAGATTTCATGCCACCATTATACGACGATGAAGTTCGGGAGGTGTACTCGCACTTCACAAATGGAACCCCAGTAAAATCCAATTTTCTCAAAAAGTAAAATCGTAATTTCGATAAAAATCCCGAAATTTTTTCTAGATCTTGATGACAAAGCAAACTTCCTCCGCTGAAATCGCCTCGCTGAATTTAGCTACCACGTCTAATTCTCACGGACTCAAGGTGGTTGAGATTTCACGCTGAGAAGGTAGCCTGGCGACACATGGCAAGGCAGTGATGGCGCTTACACCCAAGAGTGTGACACTGGTAAGAGCCATACGGTCTACTAAAGTTTAATTTACACATCGAGCCACACGCAGATGATTCCATGGCTCAAAGATTAATGCGTAGGTATGATCATAAAGAAATAAGAAAAAGAAGAAATGGAAAGCCAACACTGGGCTCGAGAAACTGGGATAAACTTCCTCCTCTTTCACTATACTCAACGCTCATCTAAAGGAGAAGGGAAAGTGCAAAGAGAAAAAGAAAAGCAAAGAGAAAAAGGAAGAGAAATGAGAAGAAGAAACGATGGGAAAATGAGATGCGAAAAGGAAAGAAAGAAAAGCAAAAAGGAAATAAAGAAACAAAAAGAAAACAGTTCGTGGGAAAGAAAAAAAAGAAGGGAAAGGAACAAAAAGAATTCGTGGAGGAAGAAAAGGAAAAAGGAGAGGAAAAGAGAAAAGAAAAAGGAGAAAGGAAAAGGGTAAAAGGAAAGGGAAAATTTGCCTTTCTGGTCGGTCGGTCAGTCGAGACCAAGTTTGCACAATGACCCATGCGGTGGACACATGTGCTGGAGTTTCACAAACCTCGCATGAGGTAATTTATCCTACTGTTTTACCTTGCTTAAGTGTTTTGTAAATGTTTGTTGGTTTGAGGCCGCGGAGTGGTCGCTTTGATCGTCCCAAATTGGAACTGGCGTGGAAATTTCGGAACCCATTTGCGCAACTGTGACAATAAATTGTAGTTTTAGTGAGTGGGGAGACCTAAATGGTATGGAATCTTGCCCCACCAAGAGTAACCGACAGCAGCAGGGCCGTCTACTCGACAAATTTTTAATCGTTTCGTTTTGGGAATGTTAAATGGGCCTTTGCTCAGGTGAATAGTAACATGAATAGTGACATGAATAGTATGTGATTATTTTTGTGTGAATTGGACAAAAAAGTCCATGTATTGTGTGCTTGAAATTGTTTGAAATGAATGACTTGAGTTGTGTGGAATTAATAGGTTAATGCATAAGCTTGATGTGTTAACATGATGTCACAATTATATGGAATATAATTATGTGTATAGGTCATTGGAGATGAAATTGTGTTTAGCCCAAGTGAGCTAGTTTGGTGATGGTTGATAAACATCAATTACATGCTACTGGGTGATTGTAAATTGGGAATATATGCATATTTGATATATTGAGATAAAATACGGAGTGCATAATGCATTTTCATATGTACTGCACCTAGAAATTAGGGTGTGAGTGAATGACATGAATTTTTCCTCAAAATGAACATGGTTGCGAAAGGAATTTTACAGATGATTTTCCTGAGAATGGGTCAGAGGACTGGCTCACGTATCATTTCTGAAGGAGACCATGACCGAAAGTTCTCCAACACATTCGCCTGAGGGTAGTCCCATATTTTACCCCGATATTCGATAGTTTATTTTCAAGTTAACAACAAGTTTTCATTAAACTGCTGCTTTCTCATACATGACAGGTAGAATGAGTGAGTTTCCAGGAGACTTATATTACTTGGGGATGATATGACATTCTAAGTAGGATCGTATTTACTTGAGTGTGTGTTTAAATTGGAGCATTGCATATGCACTTAGGGGTAAGAGTGTAACCCATTTAGGTGATTCCATTACTCAGCGTATAGCTCACCCTGTCGAGGAACATTTTTCAGCAAGGCGCCGAGAAGACTGGATCTTCTTAGAGACCGATTTTGAAGAAAGCCGAAATGCGGGTTTTGATGTTTTGGATAATATGTATTAGAATTCCCAAATTTTAATATAGCCTGATTATAAGAGTAATGTATAACCTCTCAACCATGTGAGATAGTCGTTGGTTATTTTTGATGAGAAATGTTATAACTCATGAACTATTAGGAATATAGTCAGTATATGTTCGGTTTAGTGTCACGCAGCCTGGCGGCCATTTTTACTGTGTATGTGTCCCGTGATACGACGATAGATTTTTCTCGACAAATAATGGTGTATCAACGGGATCCCCGAATAGGGCGTCATAGTAAAGCTTGAAGTATATTCACGCAACTTAATTCCTCAATGATAGCAAGTAACAGATGGATGGAGTCTTCAGAGATTATGACTTCTACTTAATACCAACTGGTAGCGGCAATGGGAAGATACTACTTGAAGCCATTTTGGTTATCGCCAAGATAGCTTCCCAGAGGGCGGATGCTCAGACTCCAGGATGCGCCACGCTGGCAAAGACGAATGGGCTCGTGGTACGCTGGGGAGTTTAGTAGCGTACACCGTCTTTTCAGTAGAGGATTGAGTCCTGCAAGCGTGACGCGAGATAGTGTCCATCGTGGACCGGTATAGTCAAAAATGACAGGGATGGACCGTCCCAGAACAGTCTCTCTGGGTGATAAAGGACGAGGTGAGTTCTCGCTTGACCGATTTGAGAGAGGAGACTTGGGGTGGAGTTTCACCGCTCAACAGAGCCAGATCCGGGGTGGCACCAAGACAAACAGATCTTCGCCGCCACTACCATCGAGCGGACCGAAGAGACGACTCGTTTCGACGATGTCTCGGCTGATGTCGGGCAGAGGGTTGCTGGGCCGAGCACCGGCACGCCAGGCTACTTCGGGCCATCGAGGTATCGAGTGGCTTTGTGAGCACGCCACGATGGATTTTAGAACCATCATACTGACACCAGTGTTACATATGCATGGGTGATGAGACCGCCTCACGGCTTCCAAGACATTTTCTAATGTAGATTTCATCTTCATACTGGGAGACTCCGCCATATATTCGAGAGATCGTCTAGCTTGCTGAGTAACAGCATCCATAGTGCTCCGATAGAAACCCGGTTTACGTCGCACTTTTAAAGAGTTTCCTGTATACCATGAGCACACTACCGACCATGAGGCCAACCTTCCACCCATAGACAAATGGTTAGTCAGAGAGGACAACACAGTAAGAGGACATGTCATGAAAGACGCGCCCGGATCATAAGGGCAATGGAAAACATTTGCCCTCTAGTGGAATTTCCATAACAACTAAGTATTAAAGGAGTATACGTATGATACCTATATGAGAGGCATTGTATGGGAGGCCATATGTAGATCATCATATGTTGGACCGAGGTGGGGTGAGAGCTCCATCACCGGTCCCGATTCGACAGAGACACCTCTCGTAGCTGTGAGCTTGATACAACATCGTTTTCTCACGGCTCGAGCTTCAAGAAAGAGTTATGGCCGATGTGCGACGTCGACCCTAGAGTTTGAGGTTGGAGATCACGCCTTTCTTGTGCTAAGATTTAGTTAGTCGCTGAGGTTTGTTGGGGCCCTTCTTCGAGATACTCGAGAGGGTAGGCACCGTAGTACCGGCTAGCTTTACCGTCTAGCATGTCAAAGCGCCCGTGAGGTATTTCACGCCTACGCTCCTGGTGCACACCCGCATCCAGCTCATAGTATTTGTATAGAGATTGACAATCTATGAGACCTTCGAGGAGTGACCGTGCATTAGAGCAGATCGTAGTTTTGCGACGCAAGACCGTGAGACTAGCGAGGGCAAAGCACAAAGATCAGTGGAGGAGTCAACGGGGAGCCACAGGACACGAGACGCGGGCAACTCTATCCCTTCTTGTTTAGGATGAAGGTATTTGGTTTAGACATTTTATCACTTGAAATGACTAGTTTACAGCATGGTAGAGTGCACGTTGCATATGCATGTGTTTCACAGATTGTACCGACTTTCGGACGCAAATTCCTTTTAAGGAGGGGAGAATAAAGACCCGAGAAAATTCAATTTTCAAAAGGTAAACGGCATTTGGTAAAATCCGAAATTTTTATAGATCTCTGGACACGGTAAACTGATTACGCTTGGAATCGTTCTACCGAAATCTACCAACACGCCGATTTCAATAATTCCAGATACCATTTCACGCTGAGGCACCAAGTGCTCCGTGCCGTAAAATTCACTCAGAGACATGTGATGTGACAAAGTCACCTTATTACATGTACTCATGACAAGGAGCTGTTGCACATGATTAGAGATGATGTAAATGAATGACCGAAATTGTGCCAAGTATCAAAATCAAGACAAAAGGGGACATAAGTGGAATTTTTGAATTGTTAATTGAATAAGACAAAACAATAAATAGTTTTCTTCTCAAATGGAAAAAAGGCGTCAAACGCTGGGCAGGCGATAAGGAAAGGGCTGGATTTTCTCGTTTTGCAGTATAGAACGCGCGCTTCTTCTGCATTTGCGCCATTCGACCACTCCGCTCGACGGAGGCGAATGAAGTCGATTCACGCAATGAGTGGCTACACATTGATTCGGGTGGAGTTCGACACCCAAGAGGTAGACTTTTCCGCCTCAGTTAACACCTTGCCAAGAGCCATGTAAATGGTTAGGAATGTTCGAGGCTTGTTTAGGTCAGAATCTCGGTCTCAAAGCTTTGAACTCCAGTGGAGAAAATTTCTATTATAATGTGAACAATAACCCGAGGTTTCACTGCTCACGTGGAATAGTAACACCTAAATTCGTGTGAAAATGTTTGGATGAGTGATTCAAAAATGAATTGCTTCGCATATATTTAAATTTCACGCTGAGCTACCTCGATGAATGATCGCGACTCGCATAACATGTTTTATGTGATTTAATTATCTAATATATATGCATGCGAATATATTAGCATGAATGCTGAATCGACATCATGCACTCTGATATGCACTCGGGGCACCTAATATTAGAGTTAGGAGTGCATGACATGAAATGAAACAAAAAACGAAACAAAGTCAGGAAAGGAATTTCGACGGAAGATTTTTCAAGAATTGCCTTGAGGGACGCCCAAACGCATCACTCTGATGAGGATTATGACTGCCGAGAGTTAGTCCAAAGAATTCGCCCCGAGGGTAGTCCAATATTTTTCATCAAACTTTCTGTGAGGGTAAAGCCAAGAAATCAAAACTTTATTGTGAAAACCGGATATTTTTACTCTCATATCGCTTAGCATGTGCGAAGGAGTCCGTGATATCATGGTTTCGTACGTAGACATTCAAGCAGGTTCATGAAAAGTTCGCTGAATTAATTGCTCGCCATGACACGCGCACTTAGGTAGCAGTGAACTGTAGAGAAAATTAGTCATCACAAGGGCTTTGCTCACCTCAAGGATCACCATTTCGTATAAGGAGTGTGCATGAGGATTCGCGCCGCTGGGAGGTCACATAGAAGAAAGCCGACTTGCGGGCTTTGATATTGTTACAACATGTATTAGAATTGTGAATTAAGATATATTTGTGATGAAGAGTAATTTATTAACTCTTGGAATTGCATACAGGTTGATGCATTTTGTGAGTATCGTGATGCAAATGCAAGACCACATTTTACTTTATGGACTCCCGTGGTCATCAGAAACTTGTTAGGACAAAGGTTTGGTACCTTGGTAGAGCTCCTCGTACAAAAGGAGACTCACCCTTGATTTGAGCAATGCAAACTGAGCATCCACTGATAACATTCCTGAAAGATTCGCTGTCAACTGATACCCTGCTAAAGCCACAACAGGTGAGGCAAGTGAGAGAAAGACATGTTCCTCTCAAATGGGCGAGAACTTAGTCCAGAGATAGTTGACCAAATTTTGGAGTTCCTACACCAAAGAAAAATTTATAAGAAATATATTTGATATTTTCAAAGATAAAGCCCCCGCATTTTGATTCAAACAAATCAGGAAAGAAAAGCTAAAGTTCAAAAAATTTTACTGTACCAAACTAAATACCCAAATTGAGATGAAGTTTTCTGAATATAAATAATGTAAACTGATATCTGTAATTTTCATAACCCAAGGAACCATACGCTTTTTCTCCTAATATATAACTTGTTTTTTTCCAATGTTATGGTACAGAACCACAGAGACCAAAAACAGCTTCGAGCATAACCCATTTCGATCAACGTCAGATAGCATAAACAAGGAAAGCTAAGAAGAACAGCTGGAAAATAGACCAAAAACAAGTTCCCAAAAATAAATAAATCTCGCATCGTGATAAGATCACTTAGTAGAACAAAATACTAACAAAGCAACAAAGTTACAATCCGCTTTTAACACCACTCGAATTTTAAAAACAACAAAAACTCATAAAAATAATACCAAATGCATTAAAAATAAAATTGTCCTGTATGAAAGCAAATTGAAGAAATGCAGAGCAAATAAGATCGCAGTAATTTAAAATAACAAAACGCAGAATCGTAATTCATAAACCTATTTTCAGCACCAAATGCGGGGGATATTAATATGGTGGCAAAAAACCTAATTTCAAAGACCAATCGCGATTAACCCACTTGCACCACCGTTTCAGGCACAGAACTGATGCTCGATAGTGCAAGCTAAATAGAAAACGAATCTAAAACCACGTAAACCTCAAATGAAACCCCAAATTAAACCCTAAATCACGTAATCCCCTTTTTTATTTAGTATTAGACAAATCGCAACAATGGGGATAACGTTCACAACAGCCGTTTATCCAGAGTCGTCACAATGTTGTCACTATCTGGGGGCGGCTGAGTGAGGATAACAAGAGGAGAGTGAAGAAGAAATTGGGAAGTGGGAAATGCCGTGGATTATTTTACGAGTCAAATTCATTGCCGTCATGATCGACTCACTGTGCGACAAGACACGCCATCATTCACAACGCCGCTATCAAAATTTTTTTTAAATTCAATAGCCGGCAAGCCAGGAACGAGACTACATTGCCAACTGGTAGATAACGCACTAGTTTTTGTTTCATTGTTAGCTTGTATTTTTATTTAAACACACTATTCACTTCAAACTCACTTTTATATATATATATATATATATATATAGAAGTTAAGTATATATATATATAGAGAGTATATAAACACAACAATCACCCATCTTTCCTCTTTCTTTTCTTTCTTTATACATAAAAAAGAAAAGTATATACATATATATATATATATATATAATTTTAATTTAATAGTATATAAATTATATATCATGATTTAGTTTATATCAATAGATCAAAATATCTGTGAACACTGATATACTCCAAGATCATTTATTTAACATACGGAAATATTTTAAATATTTAAGAAATATCATGATATTTTTACACATCATATTAAATATATTTTTAATTATATAGATGGAGAAATGATTCATATCTTAATTAAGGTATATTAAAATCAAATTTGACAGATTATTAAATTAAATATTATATTTACATATTATTTAGATATTATTATGTTAAAGGAGATTATTTATTTGTTTTTGTATTATTATAAATATTATGTAGATAATGTAGAGGAGATTCAAAATATATATTATAATTTTAAATTTTAAATGATATTATTTTATTTCTTTTCCTTTTTCAAATTAATATTTACTATAAATGCTATGTTATAATGTAAAATAAAATTAAAATAAAATATTATAAAAGATTATGAACAAATAAATAATAAAATAATATAAAAAAAGTCTACACCATATATAATAAGTCATGACTATTTGCCAGAAGATACACACTTCCAGATTTTTGACATTGAACCCTTCAAAATAAATTTTTCATATTTTTTTGAAATGTTATCTATAAAAGATAATATTTTTCGGTAATAGGTTGTTATAGAATTAAAAAGAGAGAGGATAGATGTGACAAGAAAGAGAGTAGAGAGAAAAATATAATTTATTTTAATGTAAAATGCCAAACATGAATTATTTTTCCCAGAAATACACTTTTTTTTAATTCTGAAGATTTGTCATCCCTTTTGGGAATTTCTCTCCCCCCTTAGTGACCTAAACTATAATTTACTCCCAAATTCTCTTTAAAATTGATTTAAAAATCTGATTTTTTCCGATGTTGTCATGAACCACTGTCTCTCACATTTTTCACATTTTCAAACGATTTTTCCAATTCGATTTTTTCCACTAAAGAACGAAAACCAAATTTCTACAAAATCAAATTTCCTTCAAAAATTTTGGTCCCTGCTTATATAGAGATATCTAATTTAGGACTATTAAATATAGAAATAAATATATATATTAATGAAATCACGTATTTGGATGCAGTTGTTCAATCATGGATTTGACTGCTCGATCAACCCATAACTTTTCAGTATTATAGAAACATTCTAATAATAAGAGATTGGTTTATATTTATAATGTTCTGTTTCCTTTTTTTACTAAATTATATATTTATAATATTCTATTCAACTAAAATTCAATAATAAGTCATGTTACTAAAAATAAATTTGCTTTCAACACAAAAACACCCTAAATTTTTTATTTATTTTGAATCCTTCATAAACAAGAAAAATCTAAATAAAAATAAAGTCGATTCAAGTATTCAAATGCAAACATAGATGAAGATTTTTTTAGATCTGAACTATTTCTCAAAAGAATTGAGTCCTCCATAATCATAAACATAATCTCCAATCTACTAAACATTGCATAAATGCTAGTTTTTTCTGTATGTCCTTTTTCCCTTTTAAAAAAAAATTATTGAATGATCACTATAACATATGCCAACATAATTTATTGGTCGACCTAAAAGAAGCTTTGATGAAATTAGTTTAAAACCAAAATATGCATAAACCAGCAATTATTCTTTATTTATTTATTTAATTTATTTTAATTTTTTTTTAATACTAGATGAAGAGTAGTTGGACTTCTAATTTTCTTTTTGCCCAATTATAGTAACTAACTCTGATCAATTTCGTCTGCTTTTCTACCGACCAATCTTAATCTTTAAATGGGTTGCACTCAAATTGCCAACTCTATGTTATATACATCTGTTTAATAATAAATTAAGGTGGGAAGCTTTATTCTAGAAAATAATATGAAAAGATAAAAAACACGAAAAAATGATTTACTAGTGTTTAGTTGTGATAAAAATTTCAAAGAAAATTAAATATAAATAAAATTATTTAAAATTTTTATATGTTTTAAATTTATTTAAGCTTTATACTAATGAGTTAAAATAAATAAATTTAAGTTAAACTAATAAACAAAATAACATGGTGGATTTAACTGCTTATTTTTCCTTCAGAATGATTTATAAATTTTAACTTATTTAAATTTTCAAATGATATAGAAATATAAGTAAAATGAGAAGAGTACCTAAAGAATTATTGAAATTTAAATTATTTTTATTTTCTTTTTAAGAATCAAACATAGTTTAAGAATATAATATATAACATCATTGAAGACATATTTGAGAAAATTTTCTATCTAACTAAAGAATTAGGGAGCTTGATGGGAATCCAAGTAGGTATCTCCAACAAACTGATCGCCTCATCCTAATAAATGAGGTGACAGCGCCGCTTTGGGTCTATGAATTTTTTGAGTTTGGCAGTTATTGTTCTGACTTGTGACTCAAATTTCACCTGGATTCAGATAGACAGGGCTTGATAGCCCACTGATGTCTTTGGACCCAATAAGTAAACCATAATTTTTGATGACCCATTATTAACCTCCAACGCATTCACACTAATAACTCTGATCTCTGCGAATTTTAACCCTGCTCTTAATATGCTAGTTCCCCGAATCATCTCATGATCTATAATCAGTGCCAATATCATTATAGACGATTTTTGATACCATAAATAATCCTCATAAATAGGATTATTTAATTTCCATAAATAGGAGAATTAATTCATACCACTCATCATATAACATGAGAAATTAATTGAGAATTAATTCATACTAATTTCATAAATATTAAACAATCATAATTAATTTTAATATTTATTTTCATGCGATAAATTAATTCATATCTTAATTATCATAAATATTATAATTATCAAATAATTATTTTTGTTTTAACTCAAGAATTATTCTTTTGTATGTGACCCTAGGTTCCTAATCGATTCTGTAATAAATATAAATTGTACCTTAGACTTATATTGGCTTAATACACATAAACCAACAAATTCCCACTTGACCAAACATTTGAAATGAATCGTTGAGAACATCACTTAATCACTACACCCAACACTCAATCACTTCATTTATAGTCGATCAGCCCAGCCACATCATGACCACCCAAATATAGGAAAAGTCATGATCATACTCTCCACCCAGGCATGAACTAGATTCCAGATAATTATTCTCCTTCACCCATCCCATATCTTTATTAGTACACTTGAGCAGTAAGTGTCAACTTGACTCCGTACTAATTTTTACCATTTTGTCATATTCAACCTTTAAATAAATTTAGAACTTTTCTAAATCTACGTATTTGTTTGCAAACATTTTGAGTTGACATTTCAACAAGTGGTTCCTTGAGATATACTCTCCCACTATTAGGAGTGATGAATCCTACATGATCATAAAACCACAATTCATGCTTTTCAACACTCAACTTTCATTATTCATACATAAAGCGTAACAAGTATGAACTAATTGAAATAAAGCATAATTTCCAACACTAAAGATAATTTTATGATCTCAAGTCCAAGGATCAATTATACTACTATCATATAGAGATATACCATTGATACCAAGAAGCAACCTTATGAAAATAGAGGAAATGGAGTCTCGGTCATTCCAAAGTAGAATTTATCAACACATTACCACATATCAAAGCACCATTCCATCAACAATGTCGTCCTTTATTGTTAATACTACGATTAGAGTAACATTTACACAATAAATATATTATTCTAAGGACTTTTATTTACCAAATATACATTATATAAAATGATAAACTGGCCATATTAGATGTTGCATAAATCAAAACACAATGAGTTAAATAAGATATGCTTTCTTTCATCCATATATATTAATTACATCCAATAAATATTCTTTCTCAACTATATGAAATATATGACTATCATGTTTTTTCTGAGACAAAGGTTTAGTCAATGGATCAACTATATTCTCCTTTGTACAGAACCTTCATCTTTACTTCAACCTCTCACAATAATTCATCGCCACTGGTGAAAAGGTTTCATCATAGTCAATACCATATTTCTGTGAACAACCTTTCGCAACTACCGTGCTTTATAAAACACTTTACCATCCATGTCGTTTTCTTTCTAAGACCCATTTGTAGATAAAGAAACTCATATCCGTTTTGGTCACATGTCCTTAGAAGGTGAGACTGTGAAGATGTAAGATAACCTTTCTTTGATTGAGTCTTCTGGCTCACGATATTTAGCACCGTAGTGTAGAGGTCTCAACTTTGGTCGCTAAAATTCATCACAAATGTTCAAAACTCCTGAGTAGAATGAAAACCAAATCATCTAACCGATGATGCAAAACATAAATCCCACCCATTTTAATTTTTCAATGAGTCCAATCATCTTCAGCACATGGGTTGCAACTGAAGATCCCACTTCCATCTTGCAAAGGGAAAGAGTTTCGAGAGATATCATATCTTTTCACTGAGAATTTTAATACAATGCCTTGGATAGATTAAGCATTGTAAAAGCATTCATATCCTCATGTTGCTTATACAAACAAAGACTCATGGATGCCAATATCGGAGATAATGTACACTTTCGAATCATCCGACTTCGATACGCATCCTTGACTGCTACTATTTCATACTATACGCTATGTATGAATAATGAAAGTTGGGTATAATGAAAAACATGAATTGATTGTTTATGATCAATATAGGATTCATCACTCCTAATAGTGGGAGAGTATATCTCAAAAGAAACCAAAGGGTACTTGCTTCCACTGTGGAAAGGATGGACACAAAGAGGGAATTGTATGATCGAAAAGTTGTCGCAAGCACAGTCACGCTTCAAGTATGTTATGATTGAAATAAATCTTTCTACTTCAATCGACTCCTTGGGCATAGATACCTGATCCGATCTCATATTTGGTAAGGCCATGCAGGTCTAAAGAAAAGTAGAGAATTAGCTAAAGGGAAGTGGACTACTGCAGGGAAATGGAGCAAGAGTTGCCGCATTAGCCGTAGAATACACTCTTCTTTTTACCCAAGGATTAATTCTAGATCTAAAAGATTGCTATTTTGTTCCAAAGATTAACGAAAAATATAATATCTATTTCTTCGTTTGGATTTAGACTAGCTTTTACGACATTACAAAGAATAAAAGTTGTTCTTTATATCGTGGCCGATGTTTTTTACGGTGTCAGTAATTTAACTAATGGTTTATATATACTTGATCTAGAAAACTCAAGTTTCAATATAAACACAAAAACCAAAATGATGATCTTAGAATTTTATCGTAGTATTGTAGATCAATATATAGAATGAGAACATAAACAAATTAGTATAAAACAAGGATTGGGATCATTTGATTATAGAATCATTTGGATACATGCTAATCTTGTTTATTGTGTAAGATGACTAAATGCCTTTATCGAAAGGGTGAAAGATCTACTAAGTTATTGGGTTTCACAGATGATGCATGGTCCATGTCGCACTACTAAAGAAATGGTTTTCATTTCATCGCTACTCGATGACCATTCAAGATATGGTCATGTATACATATTAAAAAGTATAAATCGAGGTCTTTGAAAAAGTTCATGAATATAAAAGGAAGTTGAAAACCAACTTGGAAAGGGCACAAAGTCCTTCAACACGACGAGGTGGTGAATACTGAGCCAAGAATTTCAAGATTATCCAAAGAAAATAGAATTCTTTTACAATGGACTCCACCTTATACGCCTACCAAAATGAGTATCCGGAAGAAGAAATGAACTCTATTAGATATGGTTCGTTCTATGATGAGCCATGCAAATCTTCCTAAATCATTTTGGGATATACCCAAGATCGCCATATCATGTATTTTCATATGGCTTGAAGAATAAACATAATCGATGTGGTCATATGGATGAAAGCTTATATACTTATTTAACCTATCAGAGTTTGATTATATAATAATAGAATATATAGTTTATCATTTTATATAATGTATATTTGATGATGTCCTAATAATATATTTATTATTCTTAAATATTTTCTAATCGTAGTATTAACAATAAAAGGAGATTGTTAATGCGATAGATTAGCTCTATATGATAAGATATGTGAGTAATGCGGTTGAGAACATATTTACTTGAATGACCCACAGAGAGATATTTCATATGTTGTTGGCTGATGGCTGTGAATGAGATGAATTTATATGATAGTAAAGGAGTGTCTGATCCCCACCTGAGATCATACAGTATCTTTAGTGTTAAACTATGTTGACTCAATTAGTTCATACTTGTTACGCTATGTATGAATAATGAAAGTCAGGGTATAATGAAAACATGAATTGATAGTTTATGATCAATATAGATTCATCACTCCTAATAGTGGGAGAGATATCTCAAAGGGAACCACTTGTTGAAATGTCAACTCAAAATGTTCAAACAACACGTAAGACTAGAAAAGTTCTAAATTTATTTGCAATACTTTACAAAATGGTAAAAACAGATAATAAAGTCATGACTTATAATTTTAGTTTAGTAATTAAGAAGAGATATGGGATGGTGAAAGGAGAATAATTATATTAACTAGTCTATGCACGTGTACGATCACTTGATTCTTTCCTAACATTTGGGTGGTCATGATGTCCATCAGGAGACCAATCTTGACCCTATAAATATAAATTGGATTAATTGTTGAATTAATGATAAAATGTTGTTAATTTATCAACTAGAATTTCACTACTAAATTGAATTTTAGCTCAAGTGGAGTTTGTTGGTTTTATGTGTATTAAAGCCAATATAAGTCTAAGAATCATAATTTATATTTATTGCCGCTGATTAGAAACCCAAAGGGTCACATACAAAAGAATAATTCTCGAAAGTTAAACAAAAAATAATATTGATAATGAGCAGATTTATGATAATTAATTATGAATTAATTTATCATAAATATTAGAAATAAATATTAAAATTAATTGCTAATTAATTTCTAATATTTATAAATTAATTATTTAATTAATTCTCAATTAATTTCATATATTTATGATAATTAATTATGAATTAATTCCTCCTGTTTATGAAATAAGAATTCCATTTAGAGATTATTTATGATCAGAAAATCGATCTATAAATAGATCGAAACTTTGAAGTTATGATCATGAGATGATTCAACCAAAGATATTCTTCAGCTTAAAATTCCCGTGAGGATCCCGAGATATTCGTGTGGTGGATATTCTCGAGCTCTGGACGCAGCGCGGCTAGTGAACTTCATTCGTTGCCATGAGCTGAAGAATGATGGGCGTACGCATTTATTTAATTACATTTCCGCTAAGAGAGGAATGTTTGATTCTCACAAAGGGTATCGTACTCCGCGTTATTCGTACATTACGTAGATATAAAGCATTTATCATATGTGATATGATTTAAAATTCTAATTTTTTATTATTCTTTTGAAGGTGGATTATTTGAAGAAAATATTATTTTTTTTACTGTGATTATTTTGAATAATATATTTATTTATAACTTTATTCGGTTTACGTATTGTATGTTAATTGCTTAAAAGTTATTAATATTCAATTTATCCTTCAATCAAATATTATTAAATCATTTGTTGTCTTCCACATATATTAAATAAATTTATTGAATAATTTGTTGAGTTGACTCAAGATTGTTCACTAAAATTTAATTTTACTATAGAGATTAGATCTCGAATAATAATGATTTACCAAAAAATACATGGCTTGTTGAGCTAAACTAAGGCTATGTTTTTGAGACAATAGATTAGGAGACATATGTGATATGTATCAAAAGTTGATAATCTACTATTCAGAATTAGTAAAATTGTAATAATAATTGTTGTTTATTTATTGAGATTATTTTAATTTGTTGTTAACTTTCAGATTAAAATAATTAAAATAAGATCCAACATCAGAATTTTATAAAAAATTTTAAATCAATTTAAGAGATATTGATTTGAATGAATTAGGTATTGCAAACAATATTTTGATTTTTGTATATTGCATGATGTAGCAGTCAAGGATGCTATCAGAAACATCTGACATTCCAAAGTGTCCGTTGTCCGATGTTGGCATCCATGAGCGTCTGATTTGCAAAAGCAACATGAGGATATGAATGCTTACAATGCTTAAAGGTAACAGATATGATGAGAAAAGGGCTAGAAATGAAAGATATGATATTCTCAAGAGCTCTTCACAAGATGAAAGTGGATTCTCAAATAAACCCATGTGTCAAGATGATTGGACTCATTGAAAATTAGTAGCCTGATTATATTGTGATCATCAGTTGAGCGTTGATTTGATTTTGGTAATCCCTACCTCCAAGTTTTTCAAACTTTGTGATGAATTTAATCTAACTCAAGTTGAGACTCTACACTACCGTAGTTGCTAACATGCTTAAGACACAGTAAGACTCAATCAGAAGGAAAGGTCGTCGCTCTTCTCCCGTCTTCCATCTTCCTCCACTCTCTCCTGCGCTGATGGTAGAGCCTTCTAAGAAAAGAAATTCAAGCCAGTCTTGAAAAGACCATAAGAAGGCCTTCAAACCAATGCACAAATCAAGAAAGAAAAGAAACTGGTATATATTATCACCGTGTAAATGACGGACACGGGCAAAGAACATAGCGCTTTATCTAGAGCTATTTAAGAAGCTTGTAATGCTTCTACTTCGTGTGATGTTTATGATTTAAATAATAAATCAAGTCCAAGGATCAATACTACTATCATAGAGATTATACCATTGATATTCAAATAATAACCTTATGAAAATATCTCTCGTGGGTCATTCTAGTAAATATGTTCTAAACACATTACCAATATTATCATTATAGCAAGCACTATCCGCATAACAATGTCTGATTGCACATTAATATTGAGAATATTTAAGAATAATAAATATATTATTCTAAGGACTTTATCATCAAATATACATTATATAAAATGATAAATCACATATTATTATTGCATAAATCAAACACAATGAGTTAAATACATATAAGCATTCATCCATATGACTACATTCAATTATGTTTATTCTTCAAACGATAAGGAAAATACATGACGCACAGCGTTTTTTTCAGACAAAGGTTTAACAATGAATCCATTTATATTCCTCCGGCGAACCTTCTATCTTTACTTCATCCCCGCCATCAATCTTCATCACACCGGTGAAAAGGTTTCATCATAGTCAATACCTACTTCGTGAACTTTCGCAAACTCGCCGTGCTTTATAGGTGAGACACTCCTACCATCCATAAACTGCTTTTCTTTGGAAGACCCATTTGCATCCTAGGTTTTGTCCCCATAAAGTGATCAACCTGATGTCCAAACCTCATTTTCGTGATATGGAATCCATTTCTAGAGTTCATGGCTTGGAAGCCATTTTCGAGTCCTTATCTATCAAGACTTCATTATAGGTAAGAGGTTCATCATTATTAATGATAAACACGCTATCATACTGAGGAGGATCAACATTCTACTAGACTCAATGAATACCTTGTGTATCTTGAGTGTTGGAAATTATGCTTTGACTCAATTAGTTCATACTTGTTACGCTATGTATGAATAATGAAAAACATGAATTGATAGTTTATGATCAATATAGGATTCATCACTCCCATTAAAGTAGATAGAGATGATTCAAAGGTAACCACTTGCTGAAATGTCAACTCGTATCGTTTACAAACAAATACTGTGATTTAGAAAGTTCTAAATTTATTTTTAAGGAGTTGATTTTCTAAACAAAATGTGGAAAAATACAAACAAGAATGTCAGAGTTGACACACTTGCTAATCTACTTCCGTGGTACTAATAAGAGATATGGGATGGTGAAAGGATAATAATTATACTGACCCAGTTCATGCACAGTGAAATGAATACTGACTTTTTCCTCATTTGGTGGTCATGATGTCCGCTAGAGACCAATTCACCTATAAATATAAATTGATTAATTGTTGAATTAATGATAAATTAAAGTTGTTTAATTTATCTAATCTTAGAATTTCACGACTAAATTGACTTAGTCCAAGTGGGAGTTTGCTGGTTTTAGTGTATAAAGCCAATATAAGTCTAAGAATTAGTAAATTAGACATGGTTGTTGATTAGGAACCTAAAGGGTCACACACAAAAAAGAGAATTCTTCTAGTTAAAAACAAAAATAATTATTTGATAATTATAATATTTATGGATAATTAATAAGGAATTAATTTATCATAATATTAGAAATAAATATTAAAATTAATTATGAATTAATTTCTAATACTATGGAAAATATTATGAATTAATTTCTCATATTTATGATAATTAATTACACTACCTCCTATTTATAAATTAAATAATCCCATTTATGATTCGTAAAATCGATCTATAACAGATCGTGAAAACTTGAAGTTATGATCATGAGATGATTCGAGGAACCAAAGATATTAAGCTTCTCGAAAGTTAAAATTCCGTGAGTGATCCCGAGAGTTATTCGTGTGGATACCTGAGGCCTGGACGTAAAGTGCTAGTGATCGGCTTTGCGATTCAATCAAGTCGCTATTTTTCTCGGCATCCAGATATGTGCGCATTTATTTAACATTCTATTCTTTACTTCATCCCTGTCAATAATCTCCCTGAATATAAGCTGCTTCTCCTAAATCTTTCATTGAGAAATTTTTCGATAACCACTCTTTAACTGATTGAAGAGGGGGTATGTTATTTCCTATTAATAATATGTTATCCACATATAAAATGAGAAAACCAACAAATACTCCCACTTCGACTTTTGTATACACAATGATCTTCATGATGAAACCAAACATTTTGATTATTTCATCAAAACTAATATTCCAACTTTGATGCTTGCTTTAGCCCATAAATGGACTTCTCAGAGTTTACATACTTATTAGGGTCTTTCGAAAGCAAAACCTCAGTTGTATCATATACACCACTTTTGAAATGTCCGTCCTTCCACAAGGAAGTATACCCTTGGTTTCTTTTTCTTTCTTGATTTTCGTCTGCTAGCTGGTACAGTCTTCTTAATGGTCTTTAGACATGACTGAATTTTTTCTTGTGAAGGTTCTACCATCAGACATAAATTTTTCCTTCCCGACGAAGCCTTCATTGCCTTAAGCATATTTAGCAACTCTGAGTAGAGGTCTCAATCTCGGGCCGATTAAAATTCACTCACAAAGTTTGAAAACTGAGGTAGGATTGCAAAATAAATCAACGCTAACTAATGATGCAACATAAATCCCAATTTCTAATTTTTTTCAATGAGTCCAATCATCTTCAAAGACATGGGTTGTAAATCTAAAGATCCGCACTTCCACTGCAAAGGAAAGAGCCTTGAGAGATATCATATCTTTCATTCTAGCCCTTTTATCATACAATGCCTTTATGATTAAGATTGTAAAGCATTCATATCCTCATGTTGCTTTTGCAAATCAGACTCATGGATGCCAACATCGACATCGTGACACTTTCTTTAATCATCCGAATGTTTCTCGATACGCATCCTTGAGATCGCACATCATCATCTCGAGTGTGTTCTCAAGGAATTGGTTTTTCAAGAACATATAACAACTTTCTTTGTTTAAGAATAATTTTAGATTTTTGACCTACCCATAAAATTGAGCCATGAGCTTATTACGCTATGAATATTACGCAAATTCATGTTATCGTTAGTGTTAGATCTCATTTTAATTATTAACTTATTAACTCAACAAATTAAATACCTCATTAAGTAAACAACAATTGCTAATTACAACTTTGTAATTCCTTGTGATAATTAGGTTATCAACTTTGATACACATATTGTCACATATGTCTCCTATCTTTGTCTCAAAACACTTAATCTTTGAGTTAGTCAATAAGCTGTATTTGGTAAATCAAACCCATTATTCCGAGATCTAATTCATAGTAGCAATTAAATTTTTAGTGTAATCTGAAAGTTAACTCAACAAATTATTCTAATAAAATTTATTTAAACTATAATAATGGAAGACAAACAAATGATTTAATATTTGATCGAGGGATAAATTGAATATTAATAACTTTTAAATTAAATGAATATACAATATGTAATCGATCAAAGTTATAAATAAATATATTATTCAAATAATCACATTAAAAGAATAATATTTATTCAATAATCTGTTATTAAAAGAATAATAAATTTTTTTAAATTTTAAATCATATCACATATGATGGCGCTATATCTACGTATGCAATGTAATAACCTTCGGCTCTCGATAACACTGTAGGAATCAAACACATATACAAGATCTGAAGCACGAGAATTCTGCAGATATATACGCCGAGAACGCATTTCGATTTCGGTCAAAGTTTGCCGCAGCGACAATGCCGGCTCATACATGATACACAGAGTGACCGGCGCGTTCTCTTCGGTCATTCCTCATGATCATAACTGCTTACTTATCTATTTATAGATCGATTTACGAAGCTGGCACACCATAAATAGGATATTAATTTCCATGGGTCAGAATACCACTTCTCATACGGTGATAATTAATTATGAATTAATTCTCCTACTGAGGGAAATTAAATAATCCTATTTATGAGGATTATTTATGATCAGAAATCGATCTATAAATAGATCAGAAATCCTTAGTTATGGATCATGAGATGATTCAGGAACTAGCATATTAAGCTGAAAGAAAATTCGGTGGAGGATCCCAGAGTTATTCTGGTGGATACCTTGGAGGCCTGACGTTGGTGTGCGGTTGAATGATCGACTTTGCATTCAAAATCGAAGCTAATGTTATTTCTAAAGAACGATATGTATTGTACATTTATGTAAATACATTCATCGCCAAGGTATAGAAGAATGTTTGACTTATACATCTTAGATAAATTAAACAACTTTAATTTATCATTAATTCAACAATTAATCAATTTATATTTATAGGTCAAGATTAGTCTCTAGCCGCACATCATGACCACTCCAAATGTTAGGAAAATCAAGGATCGACTTCAATTGTAAAGAACTAGGATTCCGTGATAATTATTCTTCTTTTTACCATCTCATATCTCTACAAAACACTGGTGTGTGTAAGTGCCAACTCGACCGACTAATTTTTACCATTTTTGTTCAAATCAACCTCCTTAAATAAATTTAGAACTTTTCTAATTCCACAGATTTGAGTTTAGAAACATTATGAGTTGACATTTCAACAAGTGGTTCCCTTGAGATATACTCTCCCACTATTAGAGTGATTTAATCCTATATTGATCATAAAACTATCAATTCATGTTTTCATTATAAATCTTAACTTTCATTATTCATACATAGCGTAACAAGTATTAAATCCACTGAAATAAAGCATAATTCTAACACTAAAGATACTCTTATGATCTCAAGTCCAAGGATCAATTATACTACTATCATATAGAGATTATACCATCGACACTCAAATAGCGAACTCTATAAGAAAATGACTCTGTGGCTATTCCCAAGAATATGTTCTCCAACATTACTAATATTATCATCATATGTGTTAATCTATCCGCATTAACAATGCCCTTTGTTGTTAATACCACGATTATAGGAAGATTAAGAATAATAAATATAACAATAATCTATCATCAATACATTATATAAATATAATCATTATATTGGTTTGATAACAGTATTGTTAAGAAATAAATAATATAAGTTTCAACATAGATCATATCCATGTTATTTTCAAACTATGGAAAATATATCATCATTGTTTTCCAGATATGTTTGAATAATGGATGCTTGTCTCTTCAGATAACCTTCTGATTTTTACTATCCCACACAATCCTTTAATGTTATCAGAAAATGTCCACTGGTATATCATACTTCATATTTAAGAAAACTTTCAACTAGTCAGTCTTATATATGTCTTTATCATCATATAAAAACTTTGAATATCCATTATATCCAATGTTCTTTTTCTTGTTTGTCCGTAGATCAACTAACGCCCAAACCTCATTTCATATATGAATCCATTTCCGCTTGGGTCATTTTTTCAGAGTCCTGATCTAATGGTGACTTCATTATAGTAGCAAATCACTATTATTAACATAAATAGAGGCCATCATAACCCTCTGGTGAGATCATGATCCTCACTTTGTGAATCACTGATCACCTGTGATCTTTGAGTTGGTTTGACTAACTACATCATCACGAGCAGACAACTCCCCGCCTCCACCTCCTTTCTTTCTGCCAGGGTTCACGAATCATCAACTTCTGTTCATGGTACATTATCCAATAGCCTTTATATTTATATGATATAGCTAAGCAGGGAGAAGGGCTGGAACTTCTCGTCCTGCAATATATGACTAACAGTTTATTTCACGCCTGAAGCAGGATATCAATTTCTCGCTTGAAACTGAGCAAATTCTTTGCGGATACGTTATAAATATAGTTTTATCCAAGAGTTACTATGTTTGTTCTTCTCGAACCTTTATGTTCGCTATTCTGGAGCTTTTATGTTCGCTCTTCTAGAGCTTTCAACAAAGTTTATAATACCAAATATGGAATTATCACTAAAGGAACCATTTGCTGATGATGCAAATGTTTGCCTCATGATAGTGCAACAACTATGATACTATACTTAAAAATTTGACATATTTCTCTTATTTAAAGAGGCAAACAACAAGCGTTAGTAATAATTTTAGTGGCAATGCAAAATCTAATTGAAGGTCTCAGTATTCATCATGTCGCTTCAAAGGAACAAGTCATCAGTGTTTTGTTATTCCTAAAAGTCTCAACGAAATCTACTGAAGTTTCAAAGATATTCAAGATCGATATCATATTGAGACTACAAACGAAGGCAATGCCGAATATTCGTGCATTACGACCATTGCTTCGAAAGAAAAGTGTGCCGAAAGATTACCGCATTTTGTTTTCGCCACGTATTCACACCATGATATGATATGCTAACATGCATATGAATCGAAGAATTAACTAATCATAGTGAATTATACTAAATAAACTTATTGGCTTATCCTTGCCCATTATGATGCGAAGGATTGCAGAACGATCCAGCATTCATTGAAAATAAAAAAGATATTGCCAAACCATCAATTTCAGCGTCGTCATTTCTACAATAATCATGAGTTAGCTGAATAGCAAGATTTGACTTGAATCCTCTATATTTCTGGAACATATGAGATATTTAAATCTATACAACCATCTGAAGGGACCATTTAAATACTTTATGTTTAATGATGCTTCGATCTAGATGGTCACACGCTGCCTATTATCAACTCAGAATTGGCGTCAGCTAGATTAGCTCAACTAATTCGACTACGAGCTCAATTTTAATAATCCTAGAGTTGAAACTATAAGACTTGACAATGCCGGGTAAATTCACTTCAAGCATTCAATGATATTGTATTGCCAGTTGAATAACCCATTGAACATCCGTAGCACGTGTTCATACTCGGTCTCATGGAATCATTTATAAAACGACCAATTAATTGAGAGACCATTACTTATGAGTGCAAAACTTCTATATTCACGGGGGCATGCTATCTTACATGCGAGACCGATTCCGCATAAGGCCCATAAGTTATCACAGAATTCCTCCCCATTACAATTGGTTCATGGTCAGGAACCAAATATTTCCCATCTAAGAATTTTTGGATGTGCTCATGTTCCAATTGCTCCACCACAACGCACAAAGATGGGACCTCAAAGGATATTAGAGATATATGTTGGGTATGAATCTTACATATAATCAATGTCTTCAATCATTCATAGAGATTTATTTACTTGCACATTTTGCCTTATCAAGCCATTATAATGAAATATTTTCTACAACATTAAGGAGAAACTAAGCAATTAGCTAAAGAAATTAATCGAATTGAATTATCAATGTCCCCTCCATGATCCGATAGTTAATGAATGGTAAAGTCTGTGCTGCAATTTCATTTGCATAAATTAGCAAACTAACTGCAGACTGCTTATCGATCTAAATGAGTGACTCCAACATCGCAAATGCTCTTTATTAGAATTGTTGTTCCGAGATAACTTATTACCAAAGATGAGATAAAGGGCAACTCGTTACAGAGAGACCATTAGCCTTAAAGATACAAATCCTCAGAATGAAAGGGAGCAAAGGATATAAATGACCGCTGAGGTAAATATTGACTAAGAAAATTTCCCCGCAAGAAACTCCGATGAGTCACTCTCCAAAAAGAGAATAAGGTACCTAAGATTGATGGAAACAAATAGATATCTCTATTAATTACAGTTATGACTGGGAATTTATGGAACCGAAATGAAAAATCGCCGACTTATATTTTTGCATATCATGTCATAAGTAAAAATGTTATAAATGAAAAATGAGGATTCCTTGAACCACGCCTGGGTGAGAGCGTTGACATTATCACAAAAAGGAAAGATAGCATACATATTGAAAATTAAAAATCGCTAGCTAAAGATAAAAGTTTTTGACTGCGACTTCATACGAAGCTGTCAAACACCTTATATGTGGGCTCTCAATTAGTTGACGTCAGAAAGAAGAGCTCGTTGAAGCTAACAATATCCGACCGGGATATGAAATACCCGTATTTAGTGGCATAAAACTCAGCTATAAACCTAGGGATATAAATGGGTTTTCGCTTAAACGAAATGAGAATCATGAAGTTGTTAGAAGCACGAATATCGCTTCAAGGGTTCTCACAAAGACCCTGTTGATTATGAAGAGACATATCTTCGTGCGGATGCCAAACTTGATTTTAATTAGTCTGACGCCAGAAAATGAAATGCACCATGATGTAATCAACGCCTGCCATGCGCCACTGAGAAGAGATATAAGAAAATCTCATGATTAAGGCCGTCGATTGTGCATTTAATTTCTAACTCCAAGAGAGCTTTATTCATCAAAACCGCAAAGGTCTCTATGGCTATAAAAACAAGTAAGACGTATGTAGTATAATCTTAATCGAATACTTGTTGAAACAAGGTTATAATAATGACCCTATTTGTCTCTGCGGTGTTTTTATAAAAAGAGGTCACCACAATTTGTACACTGCAGATATGCGAGGTCAAACATCATCTAACTCTCAAGAGCTTCAAAAGGTCAAATTGCCTAAAATTGGCCTTGAATGAAAGACCTTGGGAGAACAAGATTTTGTCTTTGGGTTTGTAGATCAACATCTCAAGGATGGAATTTATACCCACCATTTATATATCAAAGATCCTAAAAGATTTATATGGATAAGGCACACCCATTGGGCAATTCATGGTTGTGAGATCACTTGAAACCATGATCCTTTCACCTAAGGAAATGATGAAGAACCGCTTGGTCCCGAAGTACCATATCCGAGTGCCATAGTGCACTAATGTATTCGCTAGTCACACTTTGACCTGATATATCATTTTGTCAGAAATCTATTAGCAAGATATGGTTTTCCTGCAAGAAGATATTGACAGGTTAAAACGTATATTTCGATATCTTAGAGGCACAATGGATATGGGTTTATATTATTCTCTTTCGTCCAAGTCTGACAGGGTTATGTATGCAGGTTTTTTGTTCGATCCTCATAATGGACGATCACAACTGTTATGTCTTTCCATATAGGGCACTGAGCTCATGTTTCCAATAAAGCAACAATTACATGAAGATCACCAAACCATAGAATCCAGAATCACAGAAGTAATAGAATGTGTTTGCTTAGGTCAATAATCAATCATATCCATAAAACATGTGGGTTTTCTTATCAAAGAGAAGTACCAACAATTCTAGAAGTGAAGATAATACAAGATGCATAGCTTAATTGAAGGTCGGATATATCAAAGGTGATAGAACGGCGCACATATCCTCAAAATTTTCATGATGATAGACTTAAGATGCGGTGGTGATTTGATATTCAACAAGTTCGACTAGTGATAACCTCACTGATATATTTACGTGCTGCACTAATGCCATGAAATTACAACCAGTATCCAAATCGATCATTATCGCCTGTTTTAAGTGGGATGAGAGAAGTAGACAAAGGAGCAAGCATTGTACACTCTTACGATAATCTTTCCATTGATTTCTTTCTTTTCTTTCTTCTTACAATGTATTTCAAATAAAGGATGTAATTATTACTCTTTTTCCTTCATTAGGCTCTACCCGGTTTTTACCTAGTAAGGTTTTTAATGAGCATATTCTTCATAATTATTGGTCTAAGGGGAGTGTTATAAATGTGAATGACTACATACATGTAAAATAGTTATGAACTAATAGTTTATTAATTAATCATGGTGATTCATGTCAACAATGAATCTTGTAGATTTATCAATGAATTTATTAATAAGGTTCATGATCTTATCACATGAGAAGCCTATAAAAGTGTTTTCACCCTTTGTTGAAATAGATCATCGAAATAAGAATTCTCTCATCTTTCTCAGCTTCATACTTTCATGTGCTGATCTTCTCATTCCCCTCACTAACTTCAACTTTCACACATCGGGATCATTTGGTTTACAACACGTTATCAACACGACGCTCATCTATCCCGCTTATATAGCTCAAATCACCGTTTTAGGTAAATAGTTCCAACATATATATTTGGAATTAATTGATAATACCAATTTGTATAACTCCATATGTATGTTTTTCATTTCAGTAAATGGTATCATCTATCTTAGTTCATTAATCTAAATAAACTATTATCTTTATAAAATCATGAGTATCGTTCAATCGATTGAATGATTCCCCTCAAGTGAACGATATCATCTCAAACTCGTGGACATGAATAAGGATTGATCATGTTTGTGATCATCAAATAAATTATCAATGCCATATTAATGAACCCTCAAATCATTGAAATGTAAAAGCCTCACCACCAGAAGTGGATCATTATTGAGGTAAAATAAGAGGAAATAATTGGAATAGAAAGCCTACCACCGTAAGTGGATTAGTATTGAGATAAAATGAGAAGTGTATATGGAGAAGATTCAAAACAAGAGAATATAATACATAAATGTGGTATGAAAGGACTTTTTAGTCATGTACCACATGTTAAAACATTTGGCCTACCTTAACAAAGAGAAAAGAAAGAAAGAAAAACATAAATGAACTTCCAGCGTTAATGAGATCCAATCTATTATATGAAGGATTACTGAGTGTCCTAGTTGAAAAAATAAAACGGCTATTTGATGAGATTATAAAGTCTAAATGACACATCTTATTGATTAAATATACCTAAAATATATGTGTTATTAAATTTCAAGATGAATAAATTAAAGTGATGTATATCTTATTGATTATATAATCACATACAATTGTTTTGAGAGAAATGACATTTTCTTAATTGACCTTAAAATGAAAATACCATATTTGGTATTATAAACTTTTGTTGAAAGCTCTAGAAGAGCTAACATAAAAGTCTTAATAGAACATAAAGGCCTAAGAACAAACATAATGCTATTGATAGAACTATATATTTATAGCAGTTATCCATATGAATTTGCTCAATTTCAAGTAAATTGGATATCAAGACCGAACCTGGTGGGAATGTTTCATTGGAGTCATATATTACTCTGAACCAGAAACAAACCCTTCTCCTCACAAATGGTAATATAAAGGCTATCAATCATGCATTACCTTGAACCAGGTTCAAACAGATCAAAAGATTTTATTCTTTCGCTTTGACTTGCTAAGTCACTTTAGACCTAAGCCCGTAATTGCTGCTTACAAAAGGTCTCCAATGATATGACAAATCATAAATCACTCACATTAAGCTCTACATTAAAGAACCCAAGATTCTTTTTTCATAATAAATACTATGTTGGTTACGCAAGTCCGCTATGGATTATCATTTTAATATGAATGTATTCCCACCATTAGGGTAGTAATAGATTCCTAAAGAATTACAAAAATTATTTGTAATCCATATGTTATTTCTTTTAAGTCTTTAAAACTAATATGAACTAGAAGTTCAAAGTATCATCACTACAAAACTTAAACCAATGAGTATACACATTCATAAACCTAATCTGGGCCATTCATTTATACAAAGAAAGTGATAAAATCACATATCTCAATCCCAATGCTCCTACACCTGATTGATGTCCTTGAAAGACAATTAGTATATGAGTATAAATACTTCAAGCCCTGAAATCTATCAATTAAAAAGGACAATTCTAGAAGAGGATAGGCGGCAACTGCACACTTTGAAAAGAAACAATAAGACAAAGTGCCCCCCAAGAGGCACACACCTAAACAAAAGGCCCCTCGAGATATAATGAACAAAGCCTGAGGTGATATGAGTACAAAGGCTCCTAGGCAGGCACTTATCAAACAAAGTGCCTGGGATGAAGATGATGAACAAGAGGCACTCATGATGTGAGATATTAACAAAGTTGTTAATTGATATAGTTGGTTTATATCAGAAACCAAATATGTCCCATCTAAGACCCTGGATGTGCTGGTCAGGTTCCAAATGTTCACCACAACGCACAAAGATGGGACCTCAAAGGATATTATTAAAGATATATGTTGGGTATGAATCTCCATATATATAATAATGTCTTTTAACCATCTAGGATTGTTACGATATTTGCCCATTGTCATTATAATGAAATAGCTCAAATATTAGAAGGAGAAACTATACTAGCTAAAGAAAATTAACCTGAACGAACAATGTCCTCCGCGATCCTCAGATGAAATAATGAATAAAGTTCAAAAGGTAATTCATTTCAGATAAATTAGCAAACTGAATCCATGATCGTTATCAATTAATGGAGTGACTACCACATGTACCACCAAGAATGCTCCTATTAGAATTGTTGCTCCCGATGACAAACCATACCGCTTAATGAGATGACAACTCAAGCGTGGTAGACCAGTCGGTTCCAAAGATACAAATCCTCGTAAATGAAAAGGAGCAAATGATACAAACAACCAAGTTGAGGTAAATATTGCCCAAGAAAATTTCCCAAAGAAGACTCCGACAGCCGCTTCAAAGAGAATCAAAATTAAACGATGAACATGAAGAGACTTCAAGACTATGTTATGATTTAGAACGATGGAACCAAATGAGGTAATTGTCGAACATATTTTGGGCAATGTACATAAAATGTTATAAATGGAAATGAGGATCTCTAATCAATGTCTGGTGGAAGGAGGTTGACATTATCGCCAAAAGGAAAGATGATATATATTGAAAATTAAAATCGCTAGCGAAATATAAAGTTTTTGGACTCGTCGTTCCCACATGGTGTTGTCAAGCACCTTATATGTGGGGCTCCCCACTCCAATGACACTAAAGCCGGAGGCCTCGGCCAAAGCCAAATAATATCCCATCGGGATTTGAGCCACCCGCATTTAGTGGTATGTACCATGGTATAAACTCAGAGGATATAAACGGTTTCAGTAAAACGAAATGAGAACCATGAAGGTTAGTAAAGCACGACTGCTGCCCAAGGGTTCTGAAATGTTGAATCTCTGTGTTACTATACATATTATTTCCCGCAGGATGCCACAACTTTTCGATTTTTAATTAGTCCTGCGCAGAAACTGAACACGCCTCATGGATGTAATCACCACCTACCTTTACTACCATTTAATATGACATTTATATGAAAATCTCGAAGGATTACAAATGCTCGACAGTATGACTCTAACTCCAAGAGAGCTTTATTCAATAAACTCGCAAAGGTCTCTATGGTTTAAAACAAGGTGATCGATGGTATAACGCGAATCAATACTTGTTGAACAAGGTTATAATAATGACCCTATTTTTCTATGTGTTTTTATAAAAAGATATCAGTCACAATTTGTAGAGATCAAGAGGTGTTGATGATTTAAACATCATCTAACTCCCAAGAGCTTCAAAGGCCGCAAATTGCCTAAAATCGAATTTGAAATGAAAGACCTTCTTGAGAACAAGAGATATTTTGATCAAGCCATGCAGACGAACATCTCAAGGATGGAATTTTTATGCACCAATCTACTTATATATCAAAGACTCTTAAAAGATTTTATATGGATAAGGCACACCATTAGCACTCCTAATGATTGTAAGACCACTAAACACAGATCCTTTTCAATCTATGGTGTCGATGAAGAACCATGCTAACTGAAAATGTATCCGAAAGGCTAAAATGGAATGGTTTCTAAGTAGTCAGACTTAATCTCGGAGACATCATTGCTGTAAACTATTAGCAAGATATAGTTATTCCCCCTACAAGAAGACATCGACGTGGGTTAAAATGGAAGATTTACATCTAGAGGCAACAATGGATATGGGTTTATATTATTTTCTTTCGTCCAAGTCTGGATTGGTAGGTTATGCAGATGCAGGGTTTTTGTCCGATCCTCATAATTGACGATCACAAACTGAGTTATGTCTTCCTATATGGTGGCACTGCTATATCTTCGCTGCCCATGTGCCAAACGACATCGCATCAGGTCAAAACCACAGAAACCAAAGTAATTCATGAAGCAAAATGAATGGGCTCGCTTAGGTCAATAATCAATCATATCCATAAAACATGTGGGTTGTCTTATTAAAGAGAAGTACCAACACTTGTATGAAGATAATACAAGATGGATAGCGCAATTGAAGGCCGGATATATCAAAGGCACTACCTACAAAGAGATTCAAGAATTATCCAAAATCGACTACGACTTACCAATCCGGCCTTAAGGATGAGAGATGGTGACAAAAGGAGCAAGCATTATACACCTTCGCGATAATCTTCTTCTCTCATTGATTTCTTTTCTTTCTTTTTCTTCTTCAAATGTATTCTTCAAATAACTGATAAGAATTATGTACACTTTTTTCCTTCACTAGGTTTTCTCACTATATTTAATTTTAGTAAGGTTTTAATGAGACATATTGTTGGTCATTCAAGGGGAGTGATGTAAATGTGAATGACCACATGATGGGAAAATAGCAGAACTAATAGGCTGACATAATTACATCCCCGTAGATTCATGTCACAACAATAACTCTAGATCATCAATGAATCTCATTAATAACTGGTGTATTTCACATCATCTGAGTAGTCTATGTGCAGCCACCTTAGAAATAGATCATCGAAATAAGAATTTCATCTTCGCCTCACTTTCATGCGCGCCACTTTCTCATTCCTCACTAATTTCAACTTTCACACACTGGGATCATTGGCTTACAATGTGGTACGTATTTAGAAGTTATTCTGATATTACTGATAAAGATGCATCATATGTGATACAGATTTAAAATTTAAAATTTAAAATTTTTTTTATTATTTTTTAATGTGATTACTTGAATAAATATTATTTTTTTAATGTGATTATTTGAATAATATATTTATTTATAACTTTAGTCTACAATATATTGTATGTTGAATTAGTTAGTGCTATTAATATTCACAGATCCTCAACTTCAAATATTAAATCATTTGTTGTCTTCAATTATTATAGTTTAAATAAATTTTATAGAATACTCAAGAGTTAACTCAAGATTGTTCTACTAAAATTTACTTTACTATGAGATTAGATCTCTAATAATGGGTTTGATTTACCAAAAATACATGTCTTGTTGAGCTAACTCAAGGTCAAGTGTTTTGAGACGAGATTAGAGAGAGTCAGGATATGTGTATCAAAAGTTTATAACTGAATTTATCAGAATTAACAAAACAAATACCAATTGTTGCTTATTTATCGGTGATTATTTTAATTTGTTGAGTTAACTCAAGATTAAAATAATTAAAATAAGATCCTAGCCTACTAAGAACACTTCTGATAGGTTTTTAAATCAATTTAAGGGATATTGATTGAATGAATTAGGAGCAACAAAATATTTTTGATTTTTGTATATTGTATGATGTAGCAAGCATGATGCGTATTAGAAATATTCCTGATGATTCTAGTGCGTTCTGGTTGCTTCCGTGTCAGGCATCCATGAACTCCGATTTGCAAAAGCAAATAAAAGAGAGGAGACGCTTTATAATGCTTAAAGGCATTGTATGATAAAAGGCTAGGAATGAAAGATATGATATCTCTCAAGAGCTCTTTCACCGCAAGATGGATCAAACAAACTATGTCAAGATGATTGGACTCATTGGAAAAATTAGAGAAATTGGGATTTATGGTTGCATCATCGCTTGCTGCTGATTTGATTTTTGCAATTCCTACCCCAAGTTTTTCAAACTTTGTGATGAATTTTGACCCACCAAGTTGAGACCTCTACACTACCGTAGTTGCAAATATGCTAAGACGCCAAGACTCAATCGTGAGCGAGGGCACTATTATGCAAAGCCGATGGTGGTTTCTAAGAAAAGAAAATTCAAGTCAGTCCCAAAGCGACCATTAAGAAGGCCTTCTAAACCAATGCATAAAATCAAGAAGAAACAATATACCGGCTTCCACCGTGGGAAAGCGACGACATCGAAGAGACGTTGCAAGGCTTATCTTAGAAAGCTGAAGGAAGCTTTACTTAGCTTCTACTTCGTGCATGTTTATGATTGAAATAAATCTTCTACTCTAAATCGACTGGTAATAGATGACGGATCCGGATCTCACGTATAAATATGGTCTAAAGAAAAAGAGAAAATTGGTTAAAGGTAGCTGACTCACGGTGGGAAATGGAGCAAGAGTCAGATGTCACTGAGAATATACACTCTTTTCACCAAAGGATTAATTCTAGATCTAAAAGATTGTTATTTTGTTCCAAAGATTAATCAAAATATAATATTTATTCTTTGTTTGGATTTAGACTCGCTTACGTATTATTACAAAGAATAAAAGTTGTTCTTTATATCGTGTTGATTTTTTTTATGATGTTGGTCATTTAACTAATGGTTTATATATACTTGATGAATTTATTCTAGAAATGTAGCATGTCTTGAAACAAACATGTTCATTGATTATAAAAATAGTATCCAAAACTTTTGGATACCCCACAAAGTAGCATTTATCCTATGTCGACTCAAGCAAGAAATGGTTTTTCATACTATCAAGCATCGATGACCATCAAGAGTGATGGCTGCGTATACTTATTGAAGTATAAATCGGGAGGTCTTGAAAAGTTCAAGGAATATAAAAGTGAAGTTGAAACCAACTTGAAAAAGTATTAAAGTCCTTCGATCGATCGAAAGGTGAATACTGAGCCAAGAATTTCAAGATTATCTCGAAGAAAATGGAATTTTTCACAATGGATCCCACCTATACGCCACAATTAAATGGAGTATCCGAAGAAGAAACCAACTGCTGATATGGTCTGAAGATGAGTCATGCAAATCTTCCTAAATCATTTTGGGATGTTCAACACACGCTCATATCTATTAAACCATGCTCCTTCTAAAGTTTGATTTACCCTATATGAGATATGGTATAAGAGGAAACCAAATCTTAAAACATTTAAAAAGTTTGGGATGTCCCGTTTGTAAAAGGGTAGAGTCAGACAAGCTGATTCTCAACCTGGAGAATGTTATTTTTGTGGGGTATCCAAAAGAGAGTTTTGGATACTATTTTTATAATCCCAATGAACAAAAAGTGTTTGTTTCAAGACATGCTACAACATAGTGGTTGGGTTGTTAGGTATAGACCTTTCTACTCGGGTATTTTTGTCATATCAATACATTAGAGTTTATTCCCTATTCGGTTATATGTTGTTTTTTCTCACAAAGGTTTCCACGTAAATATCGTGTTTTTCTTTATGTTTGGATTTCTTTATTGTGGCATTGATCATAACATCCACAAACATGAGACAAAAGAAAAAAAAAAAAAGAAAAAAAAAAAGAAAAAGAAAAAGAAAAAGAAAAAAAAATAGAACCTCTGCATGCTACTGGTTACAAAACAAACCCAAATTATTGATAACTGAAAGACTATGTTGAAGTGTCCAGAACAAACATGCATTGAAATAATTAGTACTTGGTCTGTGTGGGTGGGTGCCGTCTAGTCCAAGCATAATTGATTAATGTTGATTTTCTGAAATGGCAAGTGGAAAATTAACAGAAAAATTGTAGGTAGAAAGGCATTTTGGTGTTGGTAGAATATGAGAATTGAGTATTGGTTTTTAACTCCTGGCAGCTTCAAAGTGGAAAGATTAAAAATATAATTACCATTCCTCTTTTCTTTGTTTTAACAGGTATACGATTCCAAAGATGATCCAGCCAAAATCAATAAAAAAACATATGAATGACTCGCTTTCACTTGGTTTATGGGTCATGGTAAAGCATTGGAGCCGCTATGTAGGCTTTTGTTTACCCAGGGTTCGAATCCCTCTTTTTCACTTTCTCAACTAATTGCAAATATATCAAAATAACAAATATTCCAACAGTTACACCTCTATTCTTGCCACTCTTCTATCATCAACAACATATTTAATGAGGTTTTTCATTAAACAATTAAATGTAAGTGGCAAAAATTTAATTGAAGACAAAATTAGAAAGGATGAGAAGTCCCACCGAGAAAATTATACCATCTTAGTGGGGTCCGGGACGTTGGAATTCAAACATTAAAGCAGAGAAAAATCTGTATAAATGTTTATACTGAATCTGATCATTGAGCAAACATTCTCCCACCCTTCTATACTACAAATACGATCTCGCCTTCTCAGTTCCTAGCTATTGCAGGTTTATTCTGGGTTGGTGTTATGGCATAATTAATCACCGGATGGTGTGAAGATGACGGGCATGTCCCCACCTGTTCTCCTGGTACCTGGCCGGTTATCGGTCACTCAATTACTACAAGGCAAGTCTGGCCTTCCTGACCCTCGGAGCCATTGCCGATAAGGTTGGCCTTAGAGTTCATGGGATCCGGCTCGAATAAATCGGCTGGGCAGTTGTGGTGAGAACCATGAGGTTGTTAAAGAATGCTTCACCACCAACGGACAACGACATGGCCTCCAAGCCAACTTCCCCTGCAGGAGCCAAAGCTCCTCGGTCACAACTGTGCTGCTTTCTTCTTCGCTCCCATGTCTTTCATAGAGATGGTGGTAGCTATCTGTTCAGTGAAATTCTTCCACACGCTGCCTCACTGACTTGATGCCTGCAAGTCTCCGAATTGGAAGGCTGGGATAAAAGATTTGTACATGCTTGGGAAAGATAACAACTGGGTCAATCCTCAAAAGGTGGTGTTGAGTAAATGGTTCGAACATCTGGCGTTCAATATTGTCCTGAGGATGATTGTTGGGGAGAGATGTTTTAGCAACGTTGTTGATGGGAGTGAGGAAGCTGGTCTGCTATAGCAATACAAAGAAACTCGTGGTTCTAGCAGGGGCCTTGTGGTATCAGACGCCATCCCATTTGAATTTCTTGATTTACAAGGCCGTTTGTCCTCTATGAAATTTGCTGTAAAAGAAATGGACTCGGTTGAGAAACAGAAGAGGTATAAAGGAGTCTCAAAAAGGAGGCGCAGTAGCAGGGCAGGACTCATATACATCATGCTAAGAAAGCTCCAAGACGCTTCCCTGTTTGGTTACTGGGATACAAAGCACATGGCAAATTGTACATACGCCGAGCTCAGTGTTACAAATAATCACTTTAGAATGAGTTTTTTTTTTTCATGAAAAATTAGATTTATACGGTTTGAAGTACTAGCTCATGAAGTCGGCCCTACCATAAGTCTTAAAGCATATTGCTTTTACTAACAAATGTAACTTTTTTTTTGAATTAATGCCGGGACAAAGACTTAACAAGATTAAGATAAGTTTGTGCTTTTTAATATTGCAGAAATGAAGAGGTTTACAACTTACGTATTATTTTTGCGCTCCCGTCCCGTCTCGCTTCAATGCCACATGTCGACTGAGCCTTAATCGTTTTGGTACCGCATTATTATTTTTTCAACCGACACACGAACTCGCGATTGCTACTTTCAGAAACCCCGAGAAAACCAAACAAATTCAGCGTTAATGGGCACACAATCATGCGCTCGCGCGTTTTATAAAATTTCTAGATCTCGATGACGAACGGATCACACTGCAATCACCTCGTGAAATCTAATGACCTAGAAAGTTTCGTTTAATTTAAGACATGAAATTCTTCGATTTTCCTGAGCGATAATGTTAAGAATCCTGTAGGACAAAATTTACTTAAAATATCGAAAGTCGTAGTTTTACGCTAAGATTTAAAATAAAATGAACTGAAAAGAAATAAATTGCTCGGGTATAAACGAACCCCAATGAAGCAATATGAACCATATATATGTGTTAATAATAATAAGCCCCATTTTCATTATATTTTAAATAATTTTTGGTTTTATTTTATACTTAATATAAATAATAATAATTATTATAATGTTTTAATAAATAATATATATTCATAATATTTTTATTTTTAAGAAAATATTAATTTTAATATAATAAAAATAAAAGCAAATATAAAAATTAAAATTAAAAAAACAAAAATAAAATGTAAATCCAGAATTTGGGAATTTTCCTGATTCGCCTCATCCTGCGACTTTTTAAACGCACAAGTTTGACCCAAAATAAGTCAGCCTGCCTGACAGACTCGCCTCATCCCAAACCTCCTGCTATTATCCACAGGTGGTATATTTTCAAGTTAGTTATTCTTTTGTCGTAAGAATGATTTGAGTTTTTCTTATTTTTGTGGAAAATGACTCTTTTCCTCAATAGAAATAACATTTTTCACTTTTTCTTTCGTAACTTTTGGTGTACTTCAAAGAATAAGTCGTGAAAATTTAAAAAACAAACAAATGAAGGTTAATGATTCACTTTCAAAGAGATTAAGTCAAAAACAAACGCCACCTTTAGTTACTCAACTTTTAACTTACGCTAGATGCCGTGGATTTTGAAAACTTCAAACTTTAAATAATATTATTTGTAACCTTTCTCTTTCTTGATTATCATGAATATAATAATAATTAGGTTATTAAAAATTATTAAGCATATATTATCATGTTCATCCTTAAAATCCTAGGTACTTTTTTGATACATGATCTTCTTTAACCCTTTCCTCATGTTTTCAAATTTAAAACTACGTAATTTCATGATTTGGCAAATCTGACAATTACTTTTACTTATGGCTCATATATGCATTTGGTTTTCAACAATAGACATGTTATGAAGCATGCTCAAGAAGAGTTAGACATAAAGTTGGTGGAGTGGATGGTGGAATAATAAGATATCCATAGCCTAGTCTACTTCAATCTATTGTTATGAAACCCTAAGGCTATTCCTCTAATAATTCTTTATTTATTCACACGAGGCGCTGAAGACTCCACATGTTGGTGGGTATCATATCTCAAAGGCACCGCTTGCTAGTCAATGCATGGAAGTTGCATCGAAGCTCTTACGCCCTGGTCTATCCTGAAGATCACCAGATTTTTGACAAGCCATGCAACTGTGGATGTTTTTGGTCACATCTTGAGTTAATCCCATTTGGTTATAGTATGATTCTCGCTGAGTCCATATGGCCTTACAAATTTTACACTGACAATCGCTTTACGTTTCCAAGGATTCGACATGGTCGGAATCCATCAAATTCTCCTCGCACGACGTGGCGATGGTGGTATCACCACGCCTACAATACCGCTTAGTTATGCTCACCCCCGCCTTCCTCTGTAACTTTACTAGCGCTACATAAATTGTTAGTCACCAAAATAAATAAATAATATCGTATAGATCGATTTCTTGGGCTGATCCAGATTAGGATATTGTCTCGTAATGGGTATGTAATAGTCATTGTAATGAATGAAAACATGGTATATATGGTTGAGGTTGAAGCTCATTTGTTCACATGTTAAAGTCATTTAGTCATGAGTGCTATATATATTAGAGTTGCAAACTGCAGAAATTTAACCTATTTCTGTCATGGCCAAACTAATGCATTAATCCGAATCTATTTATATTTAGGCCAAAAAGCATACCTAGAAGACTTTATAAAACTAGGAATCTATGTGAGATGAATGCATTAGTGAATTAGGGTATATCATCTTTTGTATATATTTCATAACCTTAGAGTTGTGTCAAAATTGCATATCCTTTGAAAACAATAAGTTCAAGCATAAAACTTTAGGCTTTATAATCCTTAATATAAAGCCTGATGAAACACCTAAAGTTTAGAAGTGTTTTTGAACATTTGTGGTGGTCAATCTGCTGAGGCGTAACCCCACCTGCTGGACGGCCAGGGTCAATTGCTGTAAACCGGTCGACGGCTGGAGAATTAGATGAGGTGAGACTGACTGGGCCGGGATGCGAGCTCATCCAAAGACCAAAGATGAAACTACGACCGGCCAAGTAAACATTCAAATACCAACTACTATAAGACAAGGAACCCAAGAAAGAATCAGAACACACCAATTGCCTAATGATCTAATTCCAAACTACCATAAAATGGTAACATACAAGGCACAACAACTATTTTTAAAGGAAACTCAGAGAATCCTTTAAAACAAATCTTTCTAAAAGTAAAAAAAAATTTAAATAATAAATTGGTCGAAATGGTTCAGCGTTTTCAGAAAATTCCTTAGCTCTGATGACGAAACTGATCGCACCACAGTTCGTCTCACCTAAAACAAAGAACTCGTAAAGTTTCAACAATCTCAGTAGTGGAATTCTTTATGAAATTTCAAGCCAGCATCTAAGAATCGACAAGAATGAGATTTCTGAAAATCTAGATAGAAGGACTGAGTTAAATTCATTTAGCAATGAATTGAACTCGGAAAGAACAAATTGTTATTATGGTAAACGACCCAGATGGCGGACGCATGGCGCAAAATGGGCCCCATGTCCAACTTATGCTTAAATGGACAAAAAGGGAAAAAAGGAAGGAAAAAAAAAAAAAATCAGATTTCTCCAATTTTTGTGAAGTGATGAGATAGGAGAGAAAAACTCCTCATTCTCTCTACCATCTACGAAGACGGTGGTCGGAACTGCTGAGCCAAGATTTCCAAAGTTTATTTGTTCGACGAGAGCTACGCTGTGTGGCAATGACAACACTTAGTTTCAATCGAAGATTTCGGTTTGGAGAAGAAAAGCTAGCGAGAAGCTTCAATTTTCTCTCTAAGATTTACTTGCCATTTCCATATGTTGAGTTTGCCAATAAGACTTAAAGTCGAGTACCATTGAGGGCAACGCGTGACAATTAAAATTAAGAATTTTCGTCAAGATTCGAGCGGAAGTTCGAAGGCCAGGTCTCTGCCCTGGACTCTAAAAGTTTTGTCTTCGCTTCAAGAGGTAGAGAACCTTCCTACTAAGCGTATATTTCATTTAATGCTGTTGGTTCAGACAGTCTGTCAAATTCAACACAAAAATCGATTTTATTGATTTGAGCTAGTCTAGCAGCCGATTTTCTCGCTGAGTCGATTCAAGCCAGGCCATGTTTATGGCCAATTCATTGACCAACTGGGGATGGGTCATTACCGAAAGGAAAAGGTTGTTTCCGTGATGAAGTTTGGATAAGAAATGGCATACGGAGCTTTAAAGGAGCCCCAGGAACGTAATTTTGTGGGTTTCACGCTGCTGCCCAACACCGCTCATACTGTGCATCCAATTTCTGACGCACTGCTAATTTCACGTCCAGCGTTCTCAGTGTTTCGACTCTATGAAACCTTTCGAGTCTAGAATCCATCCATATAACTACTTAATGCAATTTGGACTCATATTATAACCAAATGATGAAAAACAAGAGGTCATGGTGCTTGTCATTACTATTTATATGAGGCCTCAATTGAGATTTACATAGTTTTCTTGTCCGAGTCTATTAGTGTTCTCGAAACTCATATGGAAAGACTGGAGTCTAGAACTGACCACATATGCTTTTCAATTAAGTACTGGTGCCTACATCCTTGTTGAAAAATTGATTGTTACAAATAAGTGCTAATTTGTTGGTTGTGTGGATGTGAGGAGTTGTGTGTCGGGCAACATTATATGTATGTGTCGAATATCTTTAGGCATGATATGCCATGAATTAGCCTAGAAACAGGCCACAGCTGTGTTTAGGTAGTGACTTGATGAAATGTTAGCATGTGTCGGTGATTGATTGAAATATATTTCATTAAGAGGTGTCATAAGCTGATGTCAATATGTGTTCATATTGGGTCGGAGGTTGTGACATGGTTATTGGGCTGGCACGTTGTAGGCCATTTTGTCAGTACTATGCTACCATGATGTAGCCTAGATTTGAGTATATATTAATATAGAAGCAAGTAAAGTGTAATTAGAATTATTGATGTATGCTGTTTGATGTGTCGACATGAATGTGATAAATGTTAGTATGGATCGCATGTATATTAATGTTTAAGAATGTATGGACTTTTTGTGCAGATTTAGACATGAAATGCCCATGGTACATGGGTAATGCATGGTGTCCATGAGGTCTTTACATTGAATGATTTATACGCACAATCAGGGTAGACGGGTATCGTGCACTGGGACATCACATGGTGTGGGTGAGCATAGTCATTGTCATTCATCATCCTCAGAATGGGTTAGACTCGTACTTTGGACGAAGTCCAATGGAGATCCACGGTTTGCATGGTGGTGCTGCACTGGTTGAAATGAAATATTTCTATTTACTTCTTTATATAACAGTTAATCCTAATAGTAGGAGTGAGCACGGCGGTTTTCGAGAATTGTTTTTGAGGGTTGACCAACAATATTATTTACCTGAGTATGTCCACCATGTCATCGGCGGGTTGTCTCACAATAAAATCAATCGTCGAGTATGCCTAATTGATATGCATCGGAAGGTTGTCCATATACTGTCAATCGCCTGGAAGGTCACCGATATACACGGAAAGGTCATTCGCAAAGATTTATCATGAGTGTGTCCACTATTTATACTCCGAGTGGTTGTCCACTCGTAAAACACAAATACCTTTTGTTTGAAAATGGTTTTCATTCATGAAAAATGCATGTTTGAGGGAGTAGGTAGAGATCATATGGGGCATGATGAGTATGCCTCATTCATGACAAGTAGGGGATTCTCAGGTTAGAATGCATGTCCTAAAGTTGGTGTAAAGTCAATGCTTGACCATTCATGTAGTATTTATGGTAATAAACTTTGTAGACTTATCTCTAATCAAAAGAATAACTAGTCGGGACCCTTTCGTGCACATACATGCAAAGATGGTGCTCCTTAGAGGCCGATTGTTGAAGGTCGGATTTGGCCTTGTTTTCATGTTTTTTGTATATTATATTAACATGTTAAGCTTTTAATATACAGTTTTGTATTAAGAGTGATGTAATAACCTTTGGTGGCTTCTGATATAGATTGTATTTATATGGATAAATGTGCCATACACGACCATTTTTACTCGTATGGACCTCGTGGTCGTTAAGAATATCGGGTATTTTTACATAGGTCAGATTGTAGCCTCCCAGACAAAGGAGACTCGTCCGACAAGCAACCCTGGGTCCCGAAAATGGGACTCAATGGAGGGCAACGGTTATCGCATCTCATTAAACCCACACTGTGCTGGTAGCTTATGTGTTACCAAGCTCCCACTCTATATAAAGAGTATCTGGGACTACTTATAAGATATATTTGATTTATTATTTTCTAAACTATCATTTCTCTTGATAATCAATTCTCAATTGATTCGTGCATTCATTTTACTTATTATTCTAGAGTACTTATTCATCAAAAGCTTGAGTTGTATTTGATCCATCTTGAGAGATAGGAGAGTGTCTCATCATAGCTATGAGATAAACTTCATATGTATAACTTGAAGGACGGTGGCGTCATATTGAGTCAAAATCCATGAAAAAGCAGTGCCTAGTTAGCTGAAACTCCTCAAGTGTAAATAACTTAAGGGATTGTAGTGCTCATTGGAGCCAAAATCAAAGTGTAAAAGGAAGAAACCCTGGTCGGAGTCAGACATCACTTCAACCTCACCGCTAGCGTCAGAGGAGAAGCTGACGAGTAAAAGTTGTGTACAACCACTAATCCGAAGCTTACATTCTCTATCCTTATCTTTTGCTTGTGTTCTTGAATTGAGTTGAGTTGAAGATTTCTTATTGTTTTGCAAAAAGTTTTGAGAAAATCATCTATTAACTCCTCCTACACCCTCCTCTTCCTCGTTAGATTGTTAAGTCGCATTCAACTTTCAAAGCTAAACTGGTTCAAGAGGGCGAGAAGATGGCAAACTCAAGGCAAAATGAAAGGAAGGTATGAATAACTCTTAGCGATGAGAATCGACTTCAGCTCATTTTAAAGTACTCAAGGCACTCAGATGTGTGCCCACTGGCTCGCTGGCGCAGCAGATATTGCCACGCTCAGCTCAAAACTCGTGCTTCAGTGGCATTCTTCAGTGGCTAATCAGTTTTGGGTGGCTCAAAATCTCAAATTCAATGTTATAATTGTAGCAAACATGGTCAGCTGAGTTTATGAAAGTGGTTCCGTGAATAATTCGAAATGACAAAACCAACTTTTGTTGAAACAAAGATAAAGAAGAATCAACTGCTTATTGGCACATAAAGGAGATAAGTGAAAAGAGAATTACATGGCCTTCACACCGGAGCAATCAGCATGGTTTTCAAAAGAGAACGCCATGGAGCTTGGATGAATCAGTGGTCAGTGTTACTTTGAGATGCAACTAAAATTTGATAAAGGGTAAAGATAAAAATTTTGATTCATTTGAAAATGGAAAACAACAATTTATCTCAATGTCTACTGGCCTCGATATGAAAAATAATATACTATTTGGGCCAACTTTTGAGGAAGGAGAGATCATGAAATAGACTGATAAAACATCACCATGGAAATTGAATTTTAATGTCATGAAGAGTAATAGAATGTTTTTATTAAAAATGATGTTTGTATCGATGTTTGAATATTCTTCTTGGGATTTGGTACTCCAAGATATGACATCTCAATTTCAGGATTGGAAGTTGTTGAGCAAAGAAAATGGTAAAAGGATTACCTCTATGTATCACCCTGATCAATTATGTGAAGGATGTTTATTTCTCAAGAAAACACGCTCAAACAGCTTCCAAAGGAAGCAAAACAAAGAGCAGAAGCCTCTGAGCTTATTCTTTAAATGTATGTGGTCCATTTATTTACCCTCTTTTGGCAAGGAATAGAAATATTTCCTGCTGATGATAGATTCTTTAAAGAAAACTCTTGTATATTTTTGAAAGAAAAATTTGAAGTATTTATAGCCTTTAAGAAATTTAGAGCACTTGTTGATAAGGAAAGTGAATATTTTATAAAGGCAATGAGATCTTATAGAGGAGGTAAATTCACATCAAAAGAATTTAAAGAATATTGTGAAGATCATGGAATTCGTCGACTTTTGATGGTTTCATATTCTCCACATCAAAATGGTGTAGTTGAAAGAAAAAATAGAACTATTTTTGACATGGCTCGTGGTATGTTGAAAACTAAAAAGATGACTAAAGAATTTCGGGCTGAAGCAGTTGATTGTGTAGTTTATTTGTTAAATTGTTCTCCTAGTTGAAGTGTATGGAATAAAACACCACAACAAGCTTGGAATGGAAGAAAGCCAGGTATTTCATACTTAAAAGTATTTGGAACCCTTGCATATGCTCATGTGCCATATCAAAAGCTATCAAAGCAGATGAGAAAATGAAAAAGAGTGTTTTTTATTGACAGGCTCAGTTCCAAAGTACATGTTGTAAAATATTCCAAATAATAAGATTACTATTAGAGAGATGTGAAGCTAATGAAGAAGAAGCATGGGATTGGGAAGAGGAGTATAACACTCATCCCTTATATGAAGAAGAAAAACAAACAAGAGAAAAATTTGGTAAGAAATTACACCCACTTTCATCACCATCACACAATGAACTCAGAAGCTTCAATAATACCATTCTATTAGAAAGTTTCATGAAAAAAACACAATATAGAAGTCATATGAGATTTATGAGGTAACATAGAAAATCAAAATGAATTAAGCCTCTTTGTCTTTTCATTAATATAATCAACAGGTTTTGAAAAAGATAATTAAAGATGAAAAAATGAAAGTTGCTATGGATGAGAAATAAAAACAAAAAAAGGAAGAATGACCCATGAGAACTAAAATCCCTTCCAAAAGGGAAAATGGCAATTGGAGTAAGATGAGTGTCCAAGACAAAGAATAATGCAAAAAGGAAAGTTGATATATACAAAGCAAGATTGGTGGTAAAAAATTATAAGCAACAAATCGTTTCTAATATAACTACATTATCAAAGAATTTAGTTTTTCATGATTGCAAGAAGCAGATTAATATGTAAGATTCAGTTTTATTAGAGAGATTGTGTTTTGAAGAAAGACGTAATTAAATTTAATAAAATCTTAAGATCAAATTATATTAACAAGTCTCTCAAAGTTTAGTGACGAAGATTCATAATGCATTGAGTCACAAATCGTTTAAGGCATGTTGGAAAGTAAACTTGATTTTGAAAAGTATTTTGAATCATTTATTGTCATATTTAGTTTTATTTTGAGTATTTGAAATATTTAGTGTTCAAGTTTATGAAAGTTTATTTTGGTAGAGATTTGAATTGATTCGCACGATATTTGAACATCATAAGCCAAAGGTCCAAAAATCAAAACATGGTTTGAAAAAGCCAAGACCTATCAGATTTAACTAGCGGTTTCGTCCAAACCCAAACATAATAGATTTATGTCATCTTTCTGAAGTTTTGGCTAGGTGGAATCGAAAGGACGAAACACTAGAGGAAAAAAAAATGGCTTCACTGGGGCTGAAAATCATGCTGACTATTTTTTGTAAAATCAAGAGTATTTATCGATCCTAAAAATAATTGACTAATAACGTGAAAGTAATAAATATAACACAAATACAAACTTATTGAACGTTAAGCATATAAGCTCAGAATGTTGTAGAAAATATGCCCGATACGGATATGGAATTATTTAACGTCATTTATTTCCAAAGAAATCTGTAGAGAGCAAGATCAAAGAGAAAGATGAGTATGGTTGAAGATGAATATTTATTTTCCCCCTAAAGTTGCACTCGTAATAAACATTGTAAAATTTTTGGTTCATTGGTTTATATATATGAGTTAATAAAGGAGTTCACCTGAGCTTTTGGTTCAATGTGGTTTACCAAAGCAAGGAAGAAGTTAGAACCATGCCTAGTTAATACTTAATCATCTCAAGAACAACTCATAATTGTGATGCAATACCATACAATTAAAATTATAATATGATTGTTAGTCCATAACAATAAATTAATCTACCAATGAGGCAAACTGGGGTGGGGTCTAGGACGTTGAATTCAAACATCAAGGTGGGAAAATCAGATAAATGTTTGGTAATGAATCTTGATCCATCAAGACCATTCTCCAATCTTTCATAATGAAGCAACATGGATTTGCCTTTCACCCTGAATATCGCAGGCTTATTCTTCGCTGGTTATGGTATAATCAATGAGAGGTAAGCACGCATGTCCCCACCTGAGCTCTCCGCTGGTCGCGACGGCCACCTCCACCTACTACAAGGCAAAGTTCCTGGCTTCTCCCACTCGAGCCATTGCCGAGGCGGTCGTCTTATCTGCGATCCTGCCGCACTGCCAGGCTGTGGCGGAAGAATCATGAGGTCAAGTAAAGAATGCTTCACCACAAACGACAGGCTTTCGCCTCCCGCCACCTCGCGCAGTCGCGCTCCCCGCTGGAACGCCAATTCTTCTTCGGCCTCTACGACCCTTTTTGGCTTGAAAGCGGTTATCCGTTTCATGAAATTTCCACGCCGCTCACCGGGACTTCGATACTCAGTGATTTGAATGAGGTCGGTGGGTGCGGCTTTCGGGCCCAACTACCCCGCGACAGCTCGCGACTAAGGACCATTCTGATGACGGCCCAACTGCGGGGCCCAATAGTTCTCAGGCCATGTCAGCCTATATATACATCCCTAACCGGTAGGTATATACCGCTTGGGATACTATCTCTCCGACCACATCTTTAAAGCTGGGCATCTGAAAGGGATCTCTCCTAACTTGAACAAGTAAAAGTCACGCCATAACCACCCTCGAGGATGGTCAAACATTTTTGGAGACGTAAAAATGCGACCACTAGGCTATAAAAGGAAGAACAGGTCATAACGCACAGAAAACGCCTACCTTCCCCCTCCTGCTCTGAAGAAAATCAGATCATCAGCGGAAGAGACGCCTTCAGATGTATGTGAAAGAACAATAAAAAGGTACTAAATTTACATCAAAAGTATGCTTACCTCAAAGTGCATTAAAATCTATTAAACATCGGAGAGGCGGCAGGCAAACCACCGTCGTTTTCTTGTTTGTTTTGTAGGTATTCACTAGCTGGTTCATGCTCGACTCGCTCGCTGATTCTAAAGTTCAGAGTCCGTTACGCCGCCAGGGGAAACGCCAAGCAAGAAACTCAGGCGATACACGAGAGTCGGGCACACCAACCTGCGATATCCTATTCCCCGAAGTATCGTAGTTCCCTTAACATTCCAATCGCACCATTAGAGCCATCGCCATGTTCAGCAAACTCAAATGAACCAGCCAACTTAAGATCGCCCATCAAGGCCAAGAGATGGAGGCGAAGCAAGAGGAATGTGCCGTGATGGCTGGCCGACTACACGAGCATGCAAACCATTACACAGAGAACGAACTGAACCCGTCTGAGACTAATCATGGAAAACTCAGGCTCAGCTCCATCCCGCACCTCAAACACCAACAAGGGTAAAGAGCCCATCCTACGGGATAAGATCCCCGTAGATGACAATTATCTTCCGGGCAGCCTCCTCTCGACGCCGCCACCTGAACAACAGAGAGGCCGAATCCAAAAGAGGCCCCCGCGCCGAGCCTAGCTGATCCATTGCACGCGCCACTCTGATATGAAGAGTAGGCCAATAGAGACAGACGCCATTCTAATCGCCCCGAATATAGCTCAGATCGCTCGGGAATGCCCGCCCACCTGCATCACCCATTCTAAGGCAACCTTCATCCCGAATCGGTTTTTCCATTGTCCCGGGGCCGAGGATTAGCGCCGCCCGCCCAGCCCATATTGTTATTGTCCCGCGGCCATATGTCGTTGCTTCTGCGATAATGGCTCCACGAATTCAGATAAACTATATACATTTTAACCAAACAATGATTCTAGCGCAGAAATGACCGCCTTGTAGCATTCCCGCCAAATTTGGCAACGTCGTCTGGTCTCACAACTGGAGATCATAAACCATCAAACCCAGGTAAATGCTCATTTCCTAATACTATGCTTCGTTCGACAGAAGGAAACATCGCCTCACTCCAAGCCATCCACAAGCTGAAGAGAACGGTCCGGGATTTTCACTGGCGATTGACAAGTCGTCTAATAAATTGATATTTTTACAAAGATGGACGCTGGCTCCCGCGTAATCTCGGGAAGCTTTCGCCGACATCTTTCGGGCCTCTATCCTCGGATCCACTCAGTAACGATGAAAAGAATTATCGCGGCAAAGTATTCCCACATCGAGAGAATATACGTCGTCGCACAGCATGATAATCGCTTCGTGGTGCAAAGAAGCCACTAAGGGCCAACCCAATTCGTTCTTTTAACATCTCTTATGATCGGGCTCCTATCTTCATCCGTGACCACCCCGATTTTAAATGGCCTACCAATAGTAAGTTCGGGACCAACAGGATCGATCCCAGGTGCCATTACCACGTGGACCACGACCCATTAGATCTCAACCGGGCCGCCAGCCCAAAGTTCCCGGCGTAAAATTGATCCTGATAGGCACCTGAAGGTACATTCGTGAGCCGACCGCAACGTAAAACAACCCCGTAATGCATAAAGCAATTCGTGTGTGTCGAACACCCATCCAGCCTCAACCACCATCAACTTCCTTATAGCTGGGAGGCCTCGACAAATGATCAATGTCCAAATAGGTAAAATGTTCTCCTCACGAGCTCCATGTCAACACAAGACCTGTATGCCATAACAATTCAAATGGGTCAATCCAATTCCCATCCTTTTCTCCTATAAAACCAATTGTGGTTTATCACTCCTCATTATGATGCACTTCAGACTTACTTTGTGTATTAACAATTTTGATGTGTACGTAGTCCTTATTGATCCTAAAGAAGGCGGCCGGGATGGTCGGCGACCTTCCACTTTCCAGCGATGAAAGTCCGGGCCAATATCCGGCCGCCAGCAATTTTGTCCGTTCAACGGGCCGCCACATTGATGGGGCTTATATTGTTCTTCATATAAGCTTCGCCTGCGAACACAACGTTATCGCTTTCTGGGCATGAGACTGACCGCATAAAGTTATCGTGGGTCGACTTTGGTTATACGAGTAGCGCCAGCCCCCCCAACCTTATCACCAAACTAGTTATTTGATAGCATCCGGCAAAGGTCGACTTCGTGGTACGCTTAGTCTTGTCTGTTATTGCCATCAAAGATGAAGCCTCCATACTCGCTCGAAATTCAACCCTCAAAATAGCAATCATGATCCCCGCCCGCCGTCGGGAAGACAAAGGGAACACAAGTGCCAGATCCTCTAGGAGTCCACCACCGGGCGGGCCTTAGCGCACCTACGTTTAGTTCCTTTCCGTCGCAGGAGTGAAAGGGCACGATTGCAGCAAATACTACAAGCTAACACGATCGCATTCGCCTCGACCTTTCGATATGATAGAATGTCTGCACGCATGCCCTCTCAAAGGTTAACATTTGCCTCATCCGCCAAACCAAACTGGTCGCAGAGAGTAAGGTGCTCCCACCCGGACTGCCATCAAATCATCTAGGCCGAGGTGGATAATCTTCCAAAGCCTGGCTTATCAGAGAAGTCAAACACTTTAACGGCTTCTGCCAACGTAGGTGGTTCTAAGAAATGAAGCGGAGAGTACGCTGCAGACAGGTGACTAATGACGCAACCATGACAAGTCTCACTGATGAATGGATTTATGATTTATCACAAGATGACAGTTGTCATCTTCTCACATTTTTTATCATTAGATCCCCATGACTTTCGCCTATGGAGAAAACATCTTATCACCCTCATCGCCTCTCGCAACGTAATGCCATTCGGGGGTTAAAGAATGTTTGGAGCCACCTACCGAGACCGGGTCACTAAGATGTTTCTGCCAAATAGTCAAAACTATGGAAGTATATACCAATATATGTTAAATCCAAGGAGCGCCCGATCACACTAATGATTGCAATAAAGATTGAGCCCTATATTACGACATGAAACTCAACCCTTCAGTAGTAATTCTGGCTAAGGCAGTTTATCAGATCATGATGACTTAAGAGAGGAATAGAGGCCAACCCGCCACTGGCTAGTTTAATCTCCAACTCAAGCTCCATGTGCGGTACAACAACCGACGGCCGATTGCTGTCTCAGGATAAGTTTATTTCCGCTCATAAACCTAAAGCCATTTTTTTTCCGTCCTTAAAGAAGCCAACCGGGTTGGATGGAATGAAGACTCATGATCACATGTTCACCAATCAAACAAGATTTATTAAACCTCCACTCTCGCTAGTCCGACGTCGGCGAGACACTTCTTCGTGTATTTAGCGCCTCGCAGGTAGCGACAGTGTCACTCTATTCAAAGAAAATAACGACGTAAGGCGTAAGCTGCGTTTTTCGTCGCCAAACTCAGCTGACACTTCAAACCAAGAGGTCACCTTTAGCGTAGCGCACTCTTAGTCTCCAGTAGCGAAATTTAAGAAACTCACTGTATATCAGGCACACCATCGCGGTACATTAACCGACCTTCCTCTCCTGAAAGACTCCATGAGTCATGATTCTCGGCAGAATGGCTCACCGGGCGATCGAATCCAAGCCAGCACGACATCCGCACAAAGCCATACAAAAAAAGTGTACAGGTTTTAACACTTCATGAACCCCGCTTAAACACACCTAAAGCTCTAATTGGTGGACACTAATGTAGATTCGGCCTTAAGACAAATCGAGCTGATTTGGTCTACGCTGAAATCCCCAACCTGGGAAAGAATTAAATACAATCTTGCTAGTTTCAACGCTCCAACAATGAGTCGACATGAAGCCTTCATCCGGACGAACTGATCGCTACCTAGACGCCTCCTGCCGCTTCCCATCAGTGATTCCCAGCACTGCCGACAATGAACTAATATCTGAACCCAGACCTCCACTGAAATATATGTCTCCCCTCGTAAAACTACACTGGGCACGCCAACCTGAAACAGAACAGGTACTAGTGACTACAATGATAAAGCAGATGTTTTGTCGCAAGGGTCGCCTCGTCATGAACAACCAAAACAACATTCCCACCCATCTACTATCACTGCCTTTATCACTCCCTCCCAGCCAGTAATAGATCCTCCCCTCGCGAGTTAACCATCGATATTATACTGGTCGCGAGAACTCCAGAGAAGAATAAGGCCCAAGCAAAAAGTCCATGTTAATATTTTCCGATCGGCGATTATCAACGTTTCCTCGCGCCTGATCCTAAAATGCTTGACGCCGAATAAATATGTGTCACTGAATCCGAAGGAGGGAATATGTGGAATGTTCCGTGGCGCAGAATCTTTGGCACATGTGGCTCACACTCAAGGGTACCACGGGCCGACCATGAGAGCCGACGCCACTATGCCGCTAGGCGCGATCAGCGCTAACCGCAGCTCCACCCCGGAATCAATGGCAAGACCGTCTCCATCGGCTTCCCAGCCTACCCAATGGGGATTGATGGTCGAAGCCACGCCAATCGCCGCTAAGAAATGATTGCCAGGCAAATCGACGCCGGGGGGCTTGCCAGTCAGCAGCCTTCACCGATCAAAGACAGGATGCCGCATAGTTTATCCGGAAAATATCGCTTGTCGCCTCTCGGCGATTCCCGCATCCATCAGACCGGACAACGGTCCCAACTGAAAACGCGTTCCATTGTCTTCGCCGAATTGAAATAAAGAACTGTGATTCACCCCCGCATCCGCAGTTAATATCATTTAAGCCTCTAGTTGAAACCTTGTCGATCGTCGAAAACTGATTGATTCTGCATTAAGGTAAACAGCGATGAACTTCCTGGGTACTGGGCTTATAGAACCATCGTCATAGATTCATCGGTATATCCCCTCATCAAGAATTACTTATGGGATGGAAGCCAATCCCGCCAAAAACAGTATGTCTACCATCCGGACAGGATGCCCAACCAGAGAACGCAGCTAGTAACGCGACTGGCATACCGATGAATTCGCAGAACAGCGCAGAACGTATACGCCCATCGCTGTCACCGAAAATTCTTACAAAAACAAAGAAGCTCCATGTCCAACCATCAGCCTGCGTAAGAGCGGTATTATGCATCGATCCAGCCAACAAAGTTCCGAAACCAATCAAAGACCGATTCGATCACGAGTCAGAATCTGTCTTACGCTTTGTGATAAAGCTGATAAACTCCCAGTACTTTAGAATGTAATGCCTTACATCTTAAAAAGGTATTATCAATAAAGTATGACTCGGAGTTATTTACACATATTTTTGTCCATTTTTCATATCAGATTGTCAACTTAAAAGTCTTGACATGCAAAGAATAGATTTATCCTGAACAAAGATAGTAACATCTAATCAGTCATTAAAAGCCCGATGACGCAGTAAATGACCCATCCGCCAAAGATAGATAACGCCTAGCTGGTCAACTTTAAAAAGCCCTAACAAGATTAAATGACCTATCCCACTATGATAGATAACGCCTAATGATCAACTTAAAAGCCCTGATGACTCAAGAACGACCTATCCGACTCGGTTAGATAATATCTAATCGATAACGTTAAAAGCCCTATGTCCATAAGAATGATCAGATCAATGATAGATAACATCTAATCAACAACATTAAAAGCCCTGGATGACTTGAATGACCTATCCTAAAGCCTAGTCAGTTAATCTGATATTTACCTGCTAAATAAGGAGAAACTATTTCATCAACAACCAAGTTTGGCACATTTCGTAAAAACAAAAATCAAGATGTATTGCAGAATGTCAAAATACAACAAAAGAAACAAAGGCTCGACTGACAATCGCCAAGTTTAAACCCTACCCCTTAGCTGCAACGTTGGATTCGTCATCCGCTTTGTCTGAAGGCTTTGATGGGACGTTTATTCCATCGACAATCCGCCACGGTCAGTCGGAGTTCCTCCCTACCGCTAAGTCAGAAGGTCTGAGAAGCACTTCCTGGGGGCACTGGGGTTGAAAAACTTCGAGGTAGTGGCTTTAACGTATCAAAGATCCCTACCGGGATCACGGGCTTATTTCTCGCATATGTTAGACACCACCTCGGGGTCCGTCGACTCACCACACACAGATGCCAGGGATGCCCAAACTCACCCATTCACGTGAACGCGTAGTCTCCTTTGTACGAGAGCTCTACCTGCATACATCACCTCGAATATAACTGTTCCAAATCAATCACATGATACAACATGGATAAAAACGGCCTCTCTGGGCTCATACAACAATATCCATCATCATACATCAACATATATCATGTTTCCAAGAGTTAAATGTTTACTCTTATACAACATATATTAAAATACCATTCAACATATGCACATCGAAGAACCCTCGTGCCACACCGCTTCTTTCTAAATCTCCTTCTAGATCTAGCCATATCTCCCTGTGCGCCCTCACACTCGAAAATATGTTCCTCGACAAAGGCGAGCCATCGCTCGCAGGGAATCACCCTGCCGTCGCTCTCCACCTATGCATATGCAATGCCCAAATAAACACACATTCAAGCAAATGCATGATCCTACTTGAATGTCTAACTCCTCAACTCATATCCCAGTCTCACCGACTCTCTACACCCGCCTAAGCTATGTATGAGAAAACCAGTTTCAACAAAGTTATTGTTTATATTTCAGATCTACCCTCCGATCTGGCAATGGACTGCCTCCGATGTTATATTTAGCGACGCTACCCTCCGAGATATACCAATTGGGCCGTCTCTCGATGATTGATATTTTATATGTGGACTACCCTCCGATGTATACACCAGTCGCCCACGATTGATATTTTTAGTACGGACTACCCTCCGATCATTATTATTATTTTTACCAACCCTCCTGAGAGATTACATTTACTAGTCTACCAAACGCTTCTCTTAAGAACTACTCATGCACTCACTCCTATCTCTAGAAAGTTCCCAACATATAGAATGCATATGCCAATTCCAATGTTAGCGACCATAAATATATAAACATGCATATATTTACAAAACATTCAATCCCACACAAATCACGCCATGTAAATTTTCATTTCATACATCAAAATTAGCTCGCCGTTAAGATTTAAACACAGCAATTCAACTTGAATCACTGATCAAACACATTTTCACACACAAAAATATATTTTCGTGTCATTATCTTAGGAACAAGAAACCCTAGGCTTACAAACTCAAACACTCATCATCTACCTGCTCACTTTGTGAACTCGCATTTCAATTTCCGCCTATTCGCCTCATCCAAACCAATACATGATTTAATACAACATTTCAATATTTAACAACCCAATTAGTCGTGGCAAATACTTCACCGCTTCCATTTGCGTTCCAAAATTATATCAATTCTACCCTGCTTGGGATCGATCAACGCCCCTCACTACTATTCACCAAACATTTACAATGTTTTTAAACAGCAGAAAACGCAAGTAGAGAGAAATCCCTACCTCTCGAGTTTGAGAAACTCCTGAATCTGCACCACTAAGCTCCTTCATGAGTGCTTCTTCGTCCTCAAGACTTGATCGGGCCTGATCATCCGTATTGAGAGAAGTTGATACTCTCTCTCATCAGAAATGAAAATTTTTGCTACTGACTCTTTCCTTTTTCCCACGTTTTGTCTCATTTTTGCTGGAGAAGAAGAGTCTTGTACACTCATTTTGTCATGTTGTGACTTAAATCAAATCTAAAATGACCATTATGTCCATTCATTTCCCAGCTTTAAGATTCGCACTATTTCACCATTTTCATCATTTCACCATACCACTACGGCATGAGTGCTGAGCATATAAAGACTTTCACAACGAAAATCGCTTTTACTCAAGACTCGAAACGCGATGCTCCAAAAACGTGCCAATCTGAACACTGGCTCCCGTAATTCACAAATTTTACGTGCTAGGCTGATTTCGCGAGACGATTCCAACCCGTGGAACTGGCTTATCATCCGAGATCAGAGAAGTACTTGATTTTAATCGAATTACAATTTCTCAGAACCGAAATACGATTTTAAGTTCTTCCGAATAATTTCTGTTTACATATGTTGTGCGTTAAAGGCACAACAAATTAGTTTCATACTGAAGGATCACATCAACGTCAATTCCTCCACGAAAGTTTTCCAGAGCCTTTGCCTGAAAGTCGCAGTTCTTGCCAACAGGTCCATGATTAAAGATGTCAATATCCGTTAAACGATGTCTCTTCCTCCGGCTTTCCGATAAATTCTTCGAGCAACCAAGGCTTACTACGAGTCAAGTTCGCACTCCGCCTTCAGCCGCACCCTTCGGGGTTAGCCGTGGCATAAGCCGACTGGTGGCCAACTTAGATTCCATCTCGTGCCCTCGCACGCCCTCGCTTTGTTTGCCTCAAACACCGCGCTTATTGTCGGCCTACGTCGGGCGACATCCCTCTTTGCCTCACCAGCCGCTCTATCCGCCAACCTTTGTGATCCGGCTCCCTGGTCGGCATTCAACTTGAGTTCTTCGTAAGAGGGCATTCAAGATCTCCTCTTATCGAAGCCCGATCGAACAAATAGCCGAGCTCAAGGTCCTCGCCGGAGTGGAATTCATGATGCCGGAGGGGCCATGTCTGTGATGGTAGTGATTGTCACAAGAAGCATATTAGAAATATGACGCATTTGATGCCGCATTTTTAGCAAAAGTATTAATATTTACCATGAATGATCAACGGGAAGTTCCGTTTATGGGACTTGTGATTCCATCCTCGATAATCAAGCATGACCTCTTTTATAATATCGACTGACAACAACGAGTACTTTTCGCCTAGTCCGCCCGCCTCAAGCAAGCATAGCATTTGTAGCAGCCTTTGGATACAAATTATCCGTGACGTATCACCGCAAGATTCATTTGTTAGCAGTTTCCAATGGATAATGCTTGATGTCTTCTAGCCCTGCATAGTCACTTCACAAGCCGGGGCCTCGGTGGGGAGATAAGAATTACCAAGATCCGATCCGAGCAACCCACTTTGCGCCCTGCTCGCGCAACTGGGGCATGTTCGACACATCACCGACGAGGATGGATCACCCGGGCAAAGGCGGTGGAATTGAGCCACCTCCCCGGCTCCTCGTGGCAACATCCTCGGATCGCCAATCACTTAACCGTCGGGTTACGCGCATTATCCAATCTAGCCGGGAAGATAATGCAACAGATTTTTATAATTTTATCCCTTAACCCACCAAGGATCACATGC